>BSQZ01000029.1:5260000-5270000 GCA_033239005.1 Lamellibrachia satsuma | reverse complement strand
CCCAGGAAACTACAGCAGCGACAGTTACATGGTACCACCCAGTGATTGAACATGTTATTAGAACATGATTGATGTACAATATGTGCCATTTGTCACAACGGTCAGAAAATGTGAGTTAAAAGTATGTTTTCTGGCGTTTTTCGAAACTTTTGGTGATTGTGATTAGTGTCTATTGGTGTGTAAACTATCATTGCATGTGACCAGACTTTATTATCTGTGCACTTACAAATGGTTTAACTATGCACAGGGAAGAAGATTATTTACATCACTTCGCGCTTTAATGAGAAGTTAATTTAAAATGCTTAATTGTTGAAACGGGGCCAGCTGAGCCACCCAAGGCCCAAGAGAGGGTTAGCTGAGCCACCCAAGGTCCAAGAGAGGGTTAGCTGAGCCACCCAAGGTCCAAGAGAGGGTTAGCAAAGCCACCCAAGGCCCAAGAGAGGGTTAGTTGAGCCACCCAAGGCCCAAGAGAGGGTTAGTTGAGCCACCCAAGGCCCAAGAGAGGGTTAGTTGAGCCACCCAAGGCCCAAGAGAGGGTTAGTTGAGCCACCCCAGGCCCAAGAGAGGGTTAGTTGAGCCACCCAAGGCCCAAGAGAGGGTTAGTTGAGCCACCCAAGGCCCAAGAGAGGGTTAGTTGAGCCACCCAAGGCCCAAGAGAGGGTTAGTTGAGCCACCCAAGGCCCAAGAGAGGGTTAGTTATCTACAACTATCTTGGTATAAAATGATCTACTAATAATCATAGTTTATGCCGGACAGTTCGGGTGTGAGGTTTATTTAGTCGCCCCGAGCTACGCGCCGCCGCCGCCGACGCCGCCGCCGCCTCCACTGTCGTTGGTTTGAAGGGATAGAGCATCTTGGGGTCTGGGTGTTTGGCGCCGAATGACACCCACGGTTTTCTCTCGCTTCAATGCATCCAAATCCGGACACAAAAACCGCTTAAACGAATGTTATTTGATATTCAGCCGAGTGCAGCAGCGGACAGAACTGCACTTAAATACGTTTGAACAAAAACCCGCAACATGCACAACAATGCACACGCCGGTTCAAACGGATACACAATGGCACGCACACAACAACAAACGTATCATGACGCTTTTTTGCCCTGTTGTTTGTCAATATTCACTGGCACAAAAAAATATACATCTATTTAAGAGATTCTTCACATCCGCATCCAACGACCTCTTCAAGGCAACACGGAACCGAGTCTACTTCCGAAACATCACCATCCTAGTACCGCAGGTCGGTGTTCTCATCGCGCAATATCTATAGAGCTGTCCGAGTTAATCCACAATACTATAATTCTTTTACATCAGTGTATGCTGATATATATGTTTTGCGTGTGACAGAGCTTAGTAGTAATATGTTTAAATATACTGTTTTATTAATGAATAAAGTTAGCGTCAGTGTACGTATATTTACGGAGATACAACTGTATGTTCTCGCTCGCCAGACGACCTGTCTCTGACTTCGGTTTACCTTGTTTATTACAATAATTAAACCGGATAATCATGTTGCACTCCAGCTGTGAAAGATAATTACGATGTAATTGTGTATGGTTATAATTTATGAAGTCCACATAGTTCTTTTTTCATGCAAATCATAAAGCTACTTCTAAAGCAGTAATCGGTCTTCATCATAGATAGAAGTGATTCAATTTAAAGTCGTGCATATTCGTGTAGGCACAGTGTTTGACGCAGGGATCTTTAATTGAAGCCATTCTCCCCTTTTCACTCGGGTTTCGTGCCGTGCTCTGACGAAAAATGCATGACAAGATGTAACAAGATCTTGCAGCATATGCTATCTCCATTTGGTTCCCAATTTGAAACTATAACCTTCAATTTAATTTTGTTTTATATACTGTCGTTATTGTCGTCAATAATTGTCGCGTACAAACGCAACAATTATCGACGACAATAGTGGTAGTCGTCGTGTGCGGTCCACAGAGTTGGTCCAACAACGACAACTATGACGCCGCTACGTCCGAGACATTCAGTTCGGCCAACATCGTCATAGATGGAGCTGGGGTGGACTCCCCAATGACTCGAATGTCTGGAAAATGCGGCCAACCGGGAGAATTCATTCAAATACCAATAGGTTATATGCTGGAAAGTTTGTTGATCTTATACGACAAATTCGGGTTTCCAGGTAATATACTATGTTATTCGATGTTACATGCAATATGCATACTGCAATCAAGTAGCAAAGTGCGTTGTTTTGCCATTGCTGCCCTGTGAAAGCCGGAAGAGTTAATCCCAATCCCAATTGGGTGCGGGAGACCCTGTCCCAGATTGTCCGCGAGTTCGCACTGCTACGTAGACTTAACAAGATTTAACCTGATTTTACAAGTTCTATCCTTCTTACGTGAGCAACAAATTATGTCTATCAATATTTTCCTACCCATTCAATATCTTTAAAATGTCAATGTGCTCTTCACGTTTTTAGGCGTCAGTGTTGAATGTAATTTTTAATTCGTATCTTTTTGAAAGTTGTGTGTTACATGTCGGCGAGTTAGATGAAATAGTTTACGTTGTCAGTATATTTCCCGAATCACGTATTGATTTTTCCAAGAAACGGATATCGACTTAAATACGACAGTAGGCGGGAGTAGAGCATGGCGTGGTGCACTAGTTGTTTACACTGGAGGAAACCTTTACTCTCTGGTAGGGCCGACAATCGTCCACGAGTGGGGACACTTGCGCTGGGGACTGCACGATGAGTACCCCGTTGATGGCTACCCGGGGTTCTATCGTGATTCTGACCGCGAGGTGACAGCAGTGAAGTGCGGCAAGTACTTGAAAGGCAGCCATGTTGATTACGTCACTAAGAAGGAATGTACAATCAGTAGTACCACTGGACTTCCTACACGTACGTGTTACTTCAAGGTGGACATCGACCCGGATGTAAAGGCGTCGCTCATGTTTCGCCACAATGTCAGCGAAGTGAGTGGATAAATTGTTTAGCTTTATGAAAAATCCAGTGATACATCGTCAGTCTAAGCACTGTCGGCCAAATAGGTGACAGTCCATGCCATCTTTATACGACTGATAAACATTAGCATTTTCATTTTGCCACATGCTGATTTGACTACTGGGACACTGTCGTTCTCGTTAATTTTCGCAAAAAAAATACATATTAAATTACAATATTTAGTTTTCTCAGACATCTACTGTTTCATTCGCTTGCTCACTCATTATCTCCATTCGTTCATTCTATTCTCACTCAGTCGCTGTGTCATTCAAACATTCACTTGCTCATCTCATCACCTAACTTACCAACCAACTCACTCAATCATTCAGTTGTGTCACTTGCTAGTTCATACCCTCGATACAGCTCTAAATGCGATACCATTCTACGAAGTCAACCCTGTACGCATGCACTTATTTCCTTCTTCCTTGTCGCTGATGCACGTCAGGTGTGGACGTTCTGTGACAACGACAAGAACGACCCGGACACTCTGCACAACGACGAAGCTCCGAACATCCACAACGATCTGTGCAGCGGCAGGAGCGCCTGGGAGGTCATGCGTGACCACGAAGACTTCAAATATGGTCGGTGTGTGTGCGCGCGTGTGTGTATATGTGTATGCGTGTGTGCGTGCGTGCGTGCGTGCGTGCGTGCGTGCGTGCGTGCGTGCGTGCGTGCGTGCGTGCGTGCGTGCATCTCTTAACTCATTCAAGCTTTCTTATAAGCGAATACAATATCATTAATTTGGCACGTTAATAATGTTTACTGTAGTTACCTGAAGCATACCTGTATAATATATGGGCATACATTATTGCGCCTTTGCCCTTAATGAAAATACTACCTTGATACATATGATACATATTCCTAGTGGGAAAACAGGTGCAGCAGAAACAATATCATTGAGCAACGTTTCTGCTTCTACGTGGATTTTAACTGTGGTTGCATCAGCGAATTTTTCCTGCAGGAAACAGTCCCTCCATCGATAAATCCCAGAAGGTTGATCCTACATTTCACATCGTCCAAGCGAATTATGAGCGACTTGTGATGGTGTTGGACGTGTCCGGCAGCATGTACGACACAACCAGTAGTGGGGTAGGTGAATTTAACTTGTGATAATCCCGGAAGTGCACAACCTCACCATTGAAGGGGCGGGTCGAGTGGTGCGTAGATCAAAGCCCAACAGGACAAAAAGCCATGAACGAAAGCCCCACTTGTGGAATTGATGCTACACCTCGAGATTTGTCTTGGATTCAGGTCGCGTTTACGGCATATGTTGATTTAATAAGATTCAACGAGATTGACATCCAAAGCTACACGTTCCAGATGGCATGTGGACAAGGAAGCCATATGTTGATTTAATAAGATTCAATAAGGTTGACATCTAAAGCTACACGCTCCAGATGGCATGTGGACAAGGAAGCCATTGGTGTGTGTGTGTGTGTGTGTGTGTGTGTGTGTGTGTGTGTGTGTGTGTGTGTGTGTGTGTGTGTGTGTGTGTGTGTGTGTGTGTGTGTGTGTGTGTGTGTGTGTGTGTGTGTGTGTGTGTGTGTGTGTGTGTGTGTGTGTGTGTGTGTGTGTGTGTGTGTGTGTGTGTGTGTGTGTGTGTGTGTGTGTGTGTGTGTGTGTGTGTGTGTGTGTGTGTGTGTGTGTGTGTGTGTGTGTGTGTGTGTGTGTGTGTGTGTGTGTGTGTGTGTGTGTGTGTGTGTGTGTGTGTGTGTGTGTGTGTGTGTGTGTGTGTGTGTGTGTGTGTGTGTGTGTGTGTGTGTGTGTGTGTGTGTGTGTGTGTGTGTGTGTGTGTGTGTGTGTGTGTGTGTGTGTGTGTGTGTGTGTGTGTGTGTGTGTGTGTGTGTGTGTGTGTGTGTGTGTGTGTGTGTGTGTGTGTGTGTGTGTGTGTGTGTGTGTAATTATCGCAAGATATTTTTGCCCACTACATATAATTCATATCCTAGTAAAGCTTATTATACGCATGGCTATGGAATAGGAAGAACATGGGCCAAATTAACTCCCACTACGTTCATGTAGCGTGTGTAGCTGTGTGTGTCTGTAACCAAATTGCTTCCTTACATTGGTTTAAACAAGTAGCCATGACGACACATCAAGCAAGGTCGAGATTTAATTAACACATGAATTCTACTTATTTCTTTACGCACCGAACTATACGTATAGGTCAGACAGTTGCCAATCAATATGGTTACAGTCTGACGTCACCCTGCTAGACAGAATGCGACAAACTGCTGCTGACTTTCTGCTCAACGTCGTTCCCACCGGATATTCGGTCGGCGTCGTCATCTTCAGCACCGACGCTACAGCCGTCGCGTCGCTCGGACCTGTCACGTCTCCGAGCGACAGACACGCACTCGTGAATAAGCTGCCAACAAGCGCAGGTGGTAGAACCGCCATCGGGAAAGCTCTGAACAAGAGCATTCAGGTAACGCATATAATAGTTGGAAATATTATAAATATATCGTCCTAGACATTAATTCGCCAGCACTGAAAACATAACGTCTTAGTGGAAATTGATGCTGGCAGACCCACTATTCAGTAAGTTATGCAAGAAATTAAACCATTTGTAAAAAAATCGAAACTGTTGATACTTGACTTGTTTTCAACTAGTATCTTCAGCAGTAATATTCAAGAGTACTTCTGAACAACTTATTGTTCAGTACAAACACATCACTATTAAGAATGTTAACGAGCACAAATTTATACGTTAACTAAAATAATCAATATGGTGTCCGAATTAATTAATATTTAAGTGGAACAGACGTTTATCGCAAATGTTTGCATTTATAAAAACACATACACTAGCTACAAGAGGGTTAGAGTTAAGAATATAATATAATATAATGTGTGTGTGTGTGTGTGTGTGTGTGTGTGTGTGTGTGTGTGTGTGTGTGTGTGTGTGTGTGTGTGTGTGTGTGTGTGTGTGTGTGTGTGTGTGTGTGTGTGTGTGTGTGTGTGTGTGTGTGTGTGTGTGTGTGTGTGTGTGTGTGTGTGTGTGTGTGTGTGTGTGTGTGTGTGTGTGTGTGTGTGTGTGTGTGTGTGTGTGTGTGTGTGTGTGTGTGTGTGTGTGTGTGTGTGTGTGTGTGTGTGTGTGTGTGTGTGTATTAGAATATGTTACAATATGTTTACCCGTATTTTACACCAGTTGCAAGTAACAAGACGTATTTTAGACATCGCAAGGCAGATAAGAATATTATATATATATATATATATATATATATATATATATATATATATATATATATATATATATATATATATATATATATATATATTATTCTTATATGCTTTGCGATGTCTAAAATACATCTTGTAACTTGCAACTGGTGTTAAACACGGGTAAATATATTCTAGTAGTTGATTTAGACATGGGAAACTGTACCCCATTACCCAAATTATGACATCATGAAATATAATATATTTGACAGGTCCTTGAGGCTAACGGTGGCTCGGCCAGCGGTGGGATCATCGTTCTCTTGACCGACGGTAAAGAGACTGTAAGGCCTACAATCAGCGAAGTAAAGCCACAGTTACTCAGCAAGGGCGTGATCATCCACACAATTCTTCTCACCAATAAAGCTGACGAAAGCCTGATCGGATTATCTGCGGCTACCAACGGTATATCATGGTTCGATACCGGTTCGTCTGAATCGACCGTTCTGCAGAGCGCCTTCAGGTCGTCTATCACCGACGCCGGGTCCGCGGCACCAGGATCCACCCCCATCGAGGTACACCGTGCTGTCGAGTGAGCGATATAGTATCACAACAACATACTATTTGTTATAACAATGATATGTTTTACCAGAAAACACGCCTGAGTTTAGAGATCACTTAAGGAAATATAGCACACACACTCTGTTCATGGTTTCTCATTCTGCTTTCCCTGTAAGCCACCGCTTTAAAACTCCATCCTCCACTGGTTTAGCCTATCGCGAATCCGGTTCGTTGATGTCCAAATATGTAGTGTGTGAATAGTTTAAGTAATATCCGCAGTCGGTTTAACGGTTTAATAAAAAAATGCCTATCAAATCAACTTTAGTCGTTGTAAGGCTAAAAATAGTGAATATCAAAAACGGTAAACACTTTATGAAGTCGTGACTTCCATCCTCTCGCTGATCTCATGACAAAGTTACGAAATTTGTGTGAGTTTTCAACGTTCCTATTTTCACTTCAGTAAATTCTGGATATAGAATCAAATAATTTAATAGTTTGTCTGATGATTTCACAAAAACTACATACAAATGTTGCACAAACGAGCTAGCATGTCATAGTGAACACTAGGTAGGTTTGAATTTTCGCAAAATAAATTTGGAATGAGACGAGCAAAAATCGAATTGAGGAGGGACTTCACCAGCAAATATTACATTTACCAATGTACGGAATCCTGTATTTTAGAGGGCGTTGGCACCAGTTTGAATGGTCTCGGTCTTGGTGTGTTATGATACAGACGCGTGATTCCAATTTCTTACTCGTGTTCTAGTTATTTGGCGAGTTCATAAGTAGTACACGAAACTACGCAAGCGACTTAGCGTCAAACGGCACTACTAGTCTGTCAACGACATGTAAGATAGAGTGTTATTTTAACCTTCAACATCCCTAACCCTGTGTTTCCAGGTCTTCTTAGAGACTGTAGTGGTCAAGGCGGGTGACGTGGTGACGAAGTATGTGTCCATCGATTCAAGCATTGGTCGAGATACTTACTTCACCTTCTCATATATCGGAACTACTTTCCCACTAAAAGTCGTCGTGACATCACCGAGTGGCAGCCGCAGCTACTCAGCCGACGGTCCACATCATCACAACGTAGTCAGCACCAAGCAAGTGACTATTTCTCCAGAAAGTCCGGCTGAGGTGAGATGATTTCGGACTTTTCTTGTTATTACTGTAATGTTGTTTTCGTGCAGATTTCTCTGACGATATAACTCTACAGTGCTGGTGTAGAATATAATTTGCTTTCTATAACTGATTCTTTTGACAGTGAAAGCAATTTCGTTAATATTATTTCTCGAAAATACTCATCAATCCACATATCAGTAGGGCCTAATGTCAACTGAAACTAGAAAAGGCGCTCGTGGAGTTTACTCTATTACCAAAGCGTTTAGGCAGCATCTTGGAGGTATTTATTTTATCAACAGTTGGATTTATCCTGTGAACTAAATATCCGTAACTTCTCGCGTTACCAAACGTTGATTGTTCGAAGGTTGGCCTTTGGGCAGTCGTCATGAGAAACCCCAGCACAGAGACCGTGTTTACCCAACACCGCGTCACGTCACGGGCTCGAACTGATGCTACCTACCCTATCCAGATGAGAGCATTTCTCAGCCACCAGCACCTTGACTATGATAGTGAGTAGACCATCGCCAATATAAACATATATTGCTGGTAGCATACCTACATCAGAACATTGTGTTTTTATATGTTAGGGTGGTCCATGAAAGTATACCAAAATATCGTTGTTGAAGCGTTCTTGACCTCCCATCCCCCAAGTGTTGCCTTCCCTGGTTGGTGGCAATGGCGGACAAACTCTCCATGCCATATTGCAGTCAACTAAAACACTATTTATTTAGGAATACCTTCATGATTTTCAAATTTCGCCACTTGTACCTGCATTGTGACACCGTGGTCCCACTTATTTGCATGACTATAAGCCCGTCGCATTTACTTCGTATTTATGAATGTATCCTGATGGAATGAGGTAAATTAGTCAGGAGACCAGAAACATACCGTGCTCGGTATTGGTGGGAATAACATTGAAATGTGCGTGTATATTTGCATTCAGAGAGTGAGACCTGGAAGCTAATCGTGACGGCCGAAGTCACAAGAGGTTATACGCCTGTAACTGGAGTAAAACTCGAACTTCAAGTCGGGTCGTCGCCATGGAAACAAATGGAGGATGATGGGATAGGTAGGTTTTAGGTAATGTTTACTACACAACCATAAACACACGTACGCACGCACGCACGCACGCACGCACGCACGCACGCAAGTGCACGTGCACGCGCACATCCATCCACACACCTACCCACCCACCCCCCAACACACACAGACACACACACACACACACACACACACACACACACACACTTCTGCACTTCTGCATATATGTCTAACTCGTCAGATATATCTGATTCTTCTTAATGTATTATTTAAAGCAAAACAAAGTTATGGTGTTGTTGCTGTTGCTATGCACCTAAGAGAGATAATAAAAACTAATCATCACGGCGATGGTCTACTTAGAATGTGTTCAATCAAATGGGATGCTATGTCAGAAAATGGGTTAACTTAGGAAACAAATGCCAAAATATGTTATATAACCTGAATTTGTTTGGACACAAACACCATAGCCATTTCCTATTGGCAAGCATAAGAGTAGTTGTTAACACATTTTTTATATTTTCATTTGGCGAGCGAATATTGCCAAATTATGGTTATGTAACAGAATGGCGTGGCCCATGAAATTTAGATGCTGTGTGTTCAACAAGGTTTTCCTAGTAAACCACTTGCATGATATTCTTAATTGTACACTGTAGTTGCAAATGGTTATGTTCAGTAACTCTTAAAGGTGCATATGCTCAAAACCACGACTTTTGTTTCGCTTTAACGATAATTTAGTAATGATGTCAAATTGGGATGCGCAAACTCAGAATTTATTTAAATATGTCTCGTTGTACATAATTCGATGCATCACTGACGCTTGGAAATATTTCGAACACATGTATTGAAACAAATTTCTCTTGTATTATTGAAACTAATTTCTCTTGTATTATTGAAACAAATTTCTCTTGTATTATTGAACGATTCTCGTGACGAGGGATCAGTTCATTTTCATGATCAAACATTTTTTTCAACATTTCCCAAAGGCTAGCTATGTTTTGCTGAATTAAACATACTTAAAGAAGCTGTATTGCACCGAAGCACTTGATGGTTGCTGTAGGCGTTGACGCTGTAAGAGGAGACGGGTTCTACACGAACTTCCTCTTCAACTTCCGCCTCAACGGCAAATACTCGGTGAGGGTGCGAGCGACGGCCGCCC
>BSQZ01000029.1:5022500-5257500 GCA_033239005.1 Lamellibrachia satsuma | reverse complement strand
GTTTTGTTAACTTGTTACACGCTATTCACTACGGTACAATGCCGTGGCATGACTACGCCGGTATAATTATATTAACACATTAATATTTGCTGACAATTAAAAAAATATGTACTTTATTTTCATTGACTCAGTTATTCGCTACCTGTGTACATTCCATATTTATTGCCGATGCAAGCCGATGCGTGCGTGCGTGCGTGCGTGCGTGCGTGCGTGCGTGCGCGCGTGCGTGCCTGCCTGCGTGCGTGCCTGCATGCGTGTTTATGTTTTATGTTAAAAATTTAGAAATATAACAGTTAGGAATTCCTAATTAAGTAGTTTTTATTATAAATGGGAAAAACATATATGTTTTATGTAAATATATTATTAAGGGTAAAATTATAATATTGGGAGAATTGTTAACGATCTGCATTGTAATGTTTCTGATGTACTTTTTTACGTATGCATGATTGGCTCTGTGAATAAACAGATTATTTCTGCCACGTGTGTAGTATTGATGAACTTCAAGATTGGGTGTGTATGGGATGTGATTGAAATATTCTGGTAAGAGTTGATTAATTATTTTGTAAATACAATTGAGTTGTTAGAGTTTCCACTTCAGTAGACAATGAAACTGATGCTGGTGTTGTGGGTGTGAGTGTGATTGTTTGTTTGTTTGTTTTTGTTTGCTTAGGATCGACTATGTTGAGAAATTGTGTCACGTGGTTACAACACGTGCACATATAGACGGCAAGTAGCATAGCAATGAACAACGTTGAAAATACAATGTTTTACACGTACCCATTAACTTGTGCAGTGCATAATATTGGTGAAATAGAAAGTGTTAAAATGATCTCAGTAAATTGTACACAGATTCGATATCAAATAAATGACTACAAGTGCCTGGCGAATTCGATAAGAGATTCAAAGTCTATAGTCATTAGAGCTTCCTTGAATCGTATTTTGAAATTCCAAAATGGCTGTCATGCCTGCTGCAAACATTTCCTCTGTGGTTAGTTACGTCATGCCGTTTCCAAAAATGCATAAGTTTGCTGGTGTTAGTAGGATTAGTAGAAACAAGTAACAACCAACGGGAACATGTCAACTAGTATAACCCTGTCACGTTCGGTTCGATTAAAATTGGCGTTGCGTCAAATTGTGTGATTCATTTCTGTTATCATGAAACCGTGAAACCGTGAAACCGTGCCCGAACACCAACACGTCGCTTCACTAATCTAACATAACATCGCCCGTAATTGCTGTGACAATGACGTCGTCGTAAATAGCCTCGGGCTCCCATATTCGTTGCTACCATTAAGTATCACTGAATTGGGTTGTTTTGCACGGAAATTGTATCAAGTGTATCATGCAATGCAACAGTATTGTAGCTATCTAGTGTACGCTTTCAACGCCAAGGCGTTGAATTCGTCGTCGCCAAATATGAAGTTATAGATTTGAAATGTGATTCAGATTTCACGGGCACCGAGTCAGTGACCCAGTCTCAGATCTGCTCGCTGCCTCTGTCGTGATCGAGGTTGAGGTTGTCTGCTCCCCCCCCCCCTCTCTCTATCTATATCTCCCTTTCTCTCTCTTTCTATGTCTGTCTGTCTGTCTGTCTGTCTGTCTCTCTCTCTCTCTCTCTCTCTCTCTCTCTCTCTCTCTCTCTCTCTCTCTCTCTCTCTCTATATATATATATATATATATATATATATATATATATATCTTTACTCTCTCTCTCTCTCTCTCTCTCTCTCTCTCTATCTCCTCTCTCTCTCCTCTCTCTTTCCTCTCTCTCTCTCTCTCTCTCTCTCTCTCTCTCTCTCTCTCTCTCTCTCTCTCTCTCTCTCTCTCTCTCTCTCTCTCTCTCTCTCTCTCTCTCTCTCTCTCTCTCTCTCTCTCTCTCTCTCTCTCTCTCTCTCTCTCTCTCTCTCTCTCTCTCTATCTCTAAACTTCGCCTTTTATGTTCATTCGTCTTAGTATTCGCTGGATTTGTGCAAAAAAATAGATAGATAATTTATCAACCGGAGAAAATGGCTGCCAATTTGAAAGATTTACTGGCGTCAGACAGTTCCTAATCTTGGTCTTACCCAACCAAGTCCTCAGTGACGCCGTATTTCAAAAGAATTTGTATGAATTCTCCCTGTTGGCCGCATTCTCTGAACACCGGTGTCATCGGAGAATATAGGTTTAGTCTGCATGTATGTGTGTATGCATGTGTGTGTGTGTGTATGTATGTATGTATGTATGTATGTATGTATGTATGTATGTATGTATGTATGTATGTATGTGTGTGTGTATGTATGTATGTATGTATGTATATATATATATATATATATATAGGTTTAGTCTGCATGTATGTGTGTATGCATGTGTGTGTGTGTGTATGTATGTATGTATGTATGTATGTATGTATGTATGTGTGTGTGTGTATGTATGTATGTATGTATGTATGTATGTATGTATGTATGAACGTACGTATATATGTATGTATGTATGTATGTATGTATGTATGTATGTATGTTGTATGTATGTATGTATGTATGTATGTATGCATGCATGCATGTATGTATGTATGTATGTATGCGTGTATGCATGTATGCATGTATGTATGTATATATGCATGTATGTATGTATATATGCGTGTATGCGTGTTATGGGTGTATGCGTATATGCATGGTTGCATGTATGTATGTATGTATGTATGTATGTATGTATGTATGTATGTATGTATGCATGCATGTATGTACGTATGTATGTATGTATGTATGTATGTATGTATGTATGTATGTATGTATGCATGTATGAATGCATGTATGTGCACAAACACACTCACGCACATACACATACATACGCTCGTCAGTCCGTTTACAATCATCTTTGAATGATCGATTTATGTAGGTTTATCAGTGTGTCGCATACTAAGTTGTGTAGCACTAGTGGAAACATTAGAACACATGGATACCAGCGGTACCAAGATGGTGATATTTCGGAAGTAGAGTTGGTTCCGTGTCGCACTGAAAAGAACATTGGATGCTTGGATAAAGATATCCTGGAAAACATCTGCGTTTGTTAAGAACCATTACCATACGAAAGTGCGCTGCGCGCGCTGCGCGTGCTGCGCGTGCGTGCTGCGCGTGCGTGCGTGCGTGCTGCGCGTGCGTGCGTGCGTGCGTGCGTGCGTGCGTGCGTGCGTGCGTGCGTGCGTGCGTGCGTGCGTGCGTGCGTGCGTGCGTGCGTGCGTGCGTGCGTGCGTGCGTGCGTGCGTGCGTGCGTGCGTGCGTGCGTGCGTGCGTGCGTGCGTGCGTGCGTGCGTGCGTGCGTGCGTGCGTGCGTGCGTGCGTGCGTGTTGGCTTGATGCGCTTGGACTTTTACATGAGTCAGCAACTTGTTCAGGTTACAAACCCGGTTGGACCTTGATATGTTCAAACTGATGTCGCACACTGATAATAATTATAAGTAATCCCACCAGCTGCAACTACTCAATCGCCTTCAATACGAACTCGCCTGTTTCCCTCTTCCTTATCGTTGATGTATATCAGGTTTTGTTACAATGACCCAAATAACCCGGACACGCTGCACAACGACGAAGCTCCGAACATCCACAACGATCTGTGCAAAGGGATCGCTTGGGAGGTCATGCGTGACCACGAAGACTTCCACAATCGAGCGTTCGGGCGTGCGTGCGTGCGTGCGTGCGTGCGTGCGTGCGTGCGTGCGTGCATGTCTGCCTGTCTGTTGGTCTTGATTTAAGTATGTCAATGTGTGCGTGTATGCGTGCGTGCATGTGAGCTTGCGTACGTGTATTACTCCGAAAGAACATGGGAAGCACTTAAAAACTTCATGGAAAAGCGAGTTATACGTACTAAGTTAGCTCGTTGACCGAATGACACGTGATTATTCCTGCTCAGTAGCAAGTTTGTCTCGCCTATCAATAATGGTCACTTAGAAAACGTAACATTTGGTTCATATTCAAGATGTGAAACGGAAAAATATAATATAATGTCCCTAGGTCACTGTACATCTACATTATGTTTGTGGATTGAAGCTACACAACCGTACGTTTTATTAGGAATACGCTGTTTTACTCTATAGTCTTATCATAAAGAAGTCAATGAACAGTAATCCTACGTTTCACATGGTCCGTGCGAAGAACCGGCGGCTGTTGAACGTGCTGGACACACATATCAAAGGACCTGTTGAGTGTCCTCAGAGTTTCTGTCTGTTACCAAGGACGATTCCGTTGGAACTCGGAGCCGCTCGCATTGAGGTATGTGTCGCCACCTAGCGTGTAATGTCTTGTAACGTGTTCTTACATACACCGTCCTCACTAGCCTGGGATGGTAGTAGTGCTACAGAACCCATGGCAGATCTACCTGTTAAAATCTGGATTTGTCAGTTTATCCCACGAACTGTGCGGATGTAGGCTGAATCCACTGTCCCGCGTCATGTCTTGGTCGACGTGTTTCTGTGAACTAGACGCGCCCAAACTTCAAAGAGCGTCCCCATGAAATGCTTATCATTACCCGTACGACCAGCGACGACGGGTCCACTGACGCACGACCAGCGACGACGGGTCCACTGACGCACGACCAGCGACGACGGGTCCACTGACGCAGGACCAGCGACGACGGGTCCACTGACGCACGACCAGCGACGACGAGTCCACTGACGCACGACCAGCGACGACGAGTCCACTGACGCACGACCAGCGACGACGGGTCCACTGACGTACGACCAGCGACGACGGGTCCATTGCCAATTAGAGTTAAGTTCCCGTACGCGAGCCCTGAAATGTTTCAAACCTAACTTCTCATATGGTGGTTAATGGTCGAGCTGTATTGCATTGTTATATTATTGTTCAGAAGCATTTCAGTTACACTACTAATATAGTTCACTCATTCACTCACTCACTCATTCACGCACTCACTCACTCACTCACTCACTCATTCAGACCTTTTCGCTCTCATTGGAGCATAAGGCACTAACAACTTTTTTTCAACAAGCACCGTCTTGGATGAGTCAACTGAGTTCGTTCAAGGTGTTCCCAGCCATCATCATCTCTCCTTCAACAGTCCTTCTTCAGGTGCCCCTTTCCAGGTTTGCGTCCATTTTGTGTAAGGCTATTCTTGTCTATGCGGAGAACAGGGTCTCCATCTTCTCTGTTTCATGTAATATACGATGTTGTTGATGTTGGTACGTTCTGTGATTTCTTTGTTTGTTTTTGTTTCGCTGCTCCAAACGTATTCTCAGGATTCTTCTGAGGCACCTTCCGCCAACACCGCTGAGTCGACTCCCTATCTCCCTGTCCTCCATGTTTCTGAAGTATACAGTGGTACTGAGCGGACGTTGGATCTGTATATTTTCAGTTTTGTCTTGGTGTCTAGGGTAATGAATTTCCAGACGTTGGTGAGCCTGTTGAAGGCGTGTACTGCCAGGCCGATCCTTGTGGAGATGTCTACTATACTACACTTATATTGTTATATCTGTTTATTCATCAAGGCTCGTGAAATAATGACGTGTTCCGTCTTCATTGATTCAAGCATTGGCCGAGACACAGAGCTCACGTTCTCGTACACCGAAAATACTTTCCTACGGGTTATCGTCGCGACTCACCGTGTAGCCGCAGCTAAACAGCGGACAGTTCAAACATTCTTCGCAATGACGTCACCAAGTAACTAACAATTTATCTGGAAAAGTTACTGAGGTGGGATGTTGACATGCATTGTTATATGATTTTGTATACTTAAAGTTTTATTTCGCTTCTCCATATACCGTTGAAACTAAAACATATATTTCTACGGGTTTGATCCTATATCTCTTCACGTCAAAGCTTTATACATTTTACTTGAATTGTTCATTTCCACACTTGTTGCATGAATAATACATTTTTACTGAGTATCTGTGTTATTTTACGTATATGTAAACCTTAGTGCGTGTTATTTGACTTACTTTGACTTATACCCTTGTCCTCTGTGTGGAACATAGGTAGACCACAAGCTTCCTCCACTTGGCCCTGTCTCGGGACAAAACTTCCAGCTGACCCCAGGAGTGTCCCAACGACCGCCCTTCAGTCTCCACAGACCTACTCCAAGTGGAGTGGGGTCTTCCTCTCTTCCGTTTCCCTTGTGGGTTCCATTTTAGATCATGCCGTACCACGCTGGACGTTGGTTTTCGCAGGGTGTGGCCGAGCCAATCCCACTTTCTTCTCTTGATCTGGGCTTCTGCTTGTGCCTGTCCTGTTCTTCTCCAGATTTCTTCGTTTGTGATTTTGTCCTGCCATTTGATGTGATGGATGGCCCTCAAACATCTGTTAATGAAGGTCTGCACTTTGTTATGCGCCTAGTTTCACACGCATAAAGAAGCACTGACTTTACGTTGGTGTTAAAAATCCGAAGCGTGGTCTTGACGAAAAAGTCCAAATGAGTCTCGCGGTCTTAAACACTGCTGTGGCTTTCCCTATCCTGCTTTTGATGTCTCGGTTTGCGCCACCGTCTCTGCTCACAACACTTCCCAGGTATGTGAACTGTTCAACGTCCTCTATGTCCTCACCCTTCAACTGGATGCTATTCTTGTTCACGTGATTTGCTCTCATATTCCTGGTTTTCTTTTTGTTGATCTTCATACCCAATTTTGCAGCAGACTCACACAGTGATGTCGCCTTGTCCTGCATGTTGTCATGGCGGTGTGAAAGTAGTGCGACGTCATCTGCAAAGTCAGTATCCTCTAGCTGTTTCGAGAGTATCCACCGGATTCCCCGCTGGCAGCCTTCTATTGTTGATGCCATAATCCAGTCAATTGCCAGCAGGAACAGGAATGGAAACAGCACATATCACTGGCTGACCCCTGATAATATGGAGAAGGGTTCAGTCAAGGAGCCGTTGTGGACAACCTGGCAAGTGGATGGTTCATAAGTTGTACGGATCAATCTGATGCTATTTTCCGGGATATCGTAATACGCAAGTAACTTCCGAAAGGCAGTGCGGTCGATGCTATCGAACACTTTTTCGAAGTCTACGAAAGTGATGTAGAGAGGAGAATTCCACTCCAATTCAATGATCACTCGTAGAGTAACTATATGGTCCTTGCATGACCTCTCCTTCCGAAAGCCAGCCTGTTCCTCCCGCAATAGTCCTGTTGAACACTTTTCCTGGTACTGACAGTAACGTGATGCCCCTCCACTTTTTGCAGTCAAATTGCCTTTCTTGGGGAGCTTGAACAGGTGGCCATGTCTCCAATCCTCTGGAATCTTTTCTCCAACCCAAATCTTCCTAAATAGTCGATAAAGACAGTCCACTGATATATTTCTGTATCAACCTTTATTGTTTCTAGTGGAATCCCATCTGGGCCCGGTGCTTTCCCGTTCTTCAACTGCAGGATTGCTTTCCTAATTTCCTGTTTTGATGGTTTGTCGGTGTTGATGCGAAGTGGTGTTTCAGCCAGAGGTATATCTGGACGCTCATCAGGTGAAGGTCGGCTTAATTGTTCTTCGAAATACTCTTTCCATCAGTTGAGTTGATCTGATTGGTTTGTCAAACCTGTCCAGTTTTGTCCACAACGTATTGTTTATCTTCACGACGTGTATTCGTTAGCCTCCGTGTAATTTCATACAGTTCTTTAAGATTTCTTTGTCCTGCGGCTTCTTCTGCTTGGCCGGCCAGTCTCTCTACAAAGTCTTTCTTTTCACGTTTTACACTTCTTTTTTACCTCCTTGCTGGTTTCTGTATATAGGCGGTGTGCTTCTGTCTTGGCTGCTCTTGTTCTGCTGTTGGTTATTGTTGAGTTTCTCTGCTTCCTTTCTGCTGCCTTCCCCAAGGTTTCGGCTGAAATCCAGTCGTTGTGTTGTCTTGTTCTCTTACCGAGTATCTTGTTACATGTATCTTTCCCTGCTGATTTGCTTTGTTGCCACACTTGTTCCACGGTTTGATCAATGCAGTTGGACAGGAGTTGATATCTGTTTGCTAGTTCCAACTGGAAGCTATACTTGGTTGCTATGTCTCTCAACTGTTCAGTGTTGTATCTGTATCCTGGTTCTGCTGCCGTTGGGTGATATCTCTTGGGCTTGAACTTGATTTTTCCTGTGACCAGGTGGTGGCATGTTCCTACGTCAGCTCCTCTCTTGGAGCGGACGTCCTGCAGGGATCTTCTAAAAGTGTGTGTTATATGGATTTTATCTCTCTGTGAAAGTGCTGCGCTTTCGTGAACAATCACTGTCAAACGTTGATCATTCGGAGGATGGTCGTTGGACAATGGTTGTGAAAAATGACCGTGCAGAGACTGTCTTTACTGCGTCACATCCCGACCTGCGTCTAACCACACCTACCCGACCACGATAACAAAGTGTCTCAGCCACCAGCACTTCGACTATGACAGTGAGAATGTCGCCAAACGTTTTCTAAAAGGTTGGCTACATCCATGCAGTTTTGGTGGCGCGGTGATTGTGTGGTAGAACGTTAGACATTCGATCGAAGGGACCGGGGTTGAAACCCACTTCAACCCACATTGCCTGTGTCTTTCTGATGATACACTAAAGGCCGTTGGTCCCTTCTGCCTGGTGTATTTGCTACGCAGGGAATCGGAAAACAAATTTGTCGTTGACTCAATAATTATAGTATAGAGTAGAACACTGAAATAAACCGTCAGTCCTGTTATTGGGTCCAAGGACATGTTGGAACTTAAGTAACTAAAAATACATAAATAAATTACTGTCGCTCTTTTGAAGAAACCGCCGAGTGAAAGATCATCCACAGTTATTTACATACGTTTTCTAAGAAACACTCAATACTATTACAAATTCAAACGCGTATACGTAAGCGCGCGCACGCACGCACGCACGCACGCACACACGCACACACGCACACACGCACACACACACACACACACACACACACACACACCACGTCGGGACGTTTTAAAAGAGCTGGAGATATGTGATTTTGATAAACATTTGGTCAGTATATCAATGAGATGATGGCAGTTGCTGTGGAACATTTTCGGCATTTTTGATGGTCACGTTTTTCAAAACGTTAACATGGCCACCAATGCAATTCTCTCGACTGTGGTCTGCCTCCTAGACCCTTCAAGCAGAGCTGTGTCATCGATTCGAAACATTTTGGTGATGAAATAATAATGTCCGCTTTATTTGTACTACAAACATATTATTTAATTTTTAAAGTACTCAACAGGGTATGATTACTTTGGCTTCAATCGAGTCAACGTTGAAGGTGATCGTAACAGACGAGGTTATTCACCGATAATTGGAGCAAAGGTCGAAGTTCAAGTCGGATCTTCGCAATGGAAAGATATGAAAGATGATGGAATTAGTAAGAAATACATAATATTAATATACTATGTTAGATTTAGTAAGCGATATAAAAGCGCAATGTCATTATGGCCCTTTTTCTTTTTAAATGTTTGCAATTACACCAAGATGTGTTTTTAATAATCTAATAATCTATATAGCAACGTATTTTTCATTGCAAATTATATTCACTTAGTTTGGTAGACAAGCAGTCTAGTCTGCGGACATATTAAGTGTTATATATACCATATACCCTTACCCTTGGCCACAGGGGTTGACGTTGTTAGGTATGATAGCTACTACACGACCTTCCTATTCAACTTCCCTAAAGACAGCAAATACCGGTGCGAGCGACGGCTGCCCAGGACATGGCAAGACTGTTGACTGGGGGAGGAAGCCGAGCATTCAGTCTCCCTACCGCCCTTAACGGAAGTAAAATGTGCATATTTATGTGTGTGTTTCCGTGGGCGTGCTTGTGAACGTGCAAGCATGCATGTATATATGTAAGTATGTATTTATGTCTGTATGTGTGTATGTATGTATGTATGTATGTATGTATGTATGTATGTATGTATGTATGTATGTATGTATGTATGTATGTATGTATGTATGTATGTCTGTATGTATGTATGTATACATGTATGTATGTATGTATGTATGTATGTATGTCTGTATGTATGTATGTATGTATGTATGTATGTATGTATGTATGTATGTATGTAAGTACACTTATGTATCACACAGCAAGCCGGTCTGACCAGGTGATAGCTTGGGTGTGTTGTACACTCTATTGATATTCCAGTGCAATGTAAGTCATTATTTGTGCATCTTAGCTCCTGTGTTAAACCCGGTGTTGATGAGTTCTGGAATTCCCTCAATATTATCATGACCACTATCTATTTAACAAGATTTGCCATCCAAGCCAAAGGCCCAGATGGCAAGTGGACAAGGAAGCCATTGGCTTATCGAGAGTCCAACAATGTTCACCTACTTATAACCCGCCCTCCTGATATATGTGTCAACCTTGTTTTTAAACATATTCACGCTGCTAGCAGTTACACAATCTGTAGACAATTTGTTCCATTCATTTATTGTCCTCTGTGAGAACGAGTGCTTCCTGATGTCCAATCTACATTGATCCTTTACTAATTTTACCTCATGTCCTCTAGTTCTGCTATCCTTCTTGAGTGAGAAAAACATATTTCTATAAATATTTTCATACCCATTCAATATCTTAAAAACTTCAATCTGATCTCCTCTTAACCTCCTTGTCTCTAGAGTTGTTAAACCACATTCTTTCAGGCGTTCTTCATAACTAAGGTCTCTCAGTTCTGGAATCATTTTAGTTGCTCTCTCTATATCCTTCTTACGATATGGTCTCCATGCTTGTATACAGTATTCTAAATGAGGTCTAACTATTGCTTTATAAAGAGGTATAATTAACTTTTTTCCCTTGTATGTTATGTTTCTTCTAATCAATCCAAGAATTTGATTACCCTTTGAAGCTGCAATACCACACTGCTCTGAAACTTTCATATCAGCGCTTATTGTAACTCCTAAGTCCTTTTCTTTTACAGTAGTACCCAGAACAGTATCTCCCATTTTATAGTTTACATTCAAGTTCTCATGTCCTGTATGTAGGCATTTACATTTCCCAAGATTGAACAGCATCTGCCATTTCTCAGACCATTTCACTAATCTGTCTAGATCGTTTTGTAAATGTTGTTTATCACCATCAGTATTAACCTTTCTAAACAGTTTTGTGTCATCCGCAAATTTCAGTACGTTACTTGTTATACTGTCGTCCAAGTCATTGATATAAATTAAGAATAATATAGGTCCTAAAACTGATCCTTGAGGTACCCCACTCAAAACCGATTTCCAATTTGAAACTTCTCCATCTACTACAACTCGTTGTCTTCTGTCAGTCAGCCATTGTTCTATCCAGTCAGTTATGCTGTCCCCGATACCATGGGCTTTTAATTTAAGTAGTAATCTTTGATGTGGCACTTTGTCAAAAGCTTTCTGAAAATCTAAGTAGATAATATCTACTGGCGATCCCTCGTCTATCCACTTAGTGATTTCTTCCAAAAAACATAACATATTTGTTAAGCATGACCTCGTTTTAAGGAATCCATGTTGAGATGAATTTAATAATGTATGCTTAACGAGGAAGTCCACCATATTGTCTTTAATTAAGCTTTCTAATAATTTACAAATCACTGACGTTAAACTCACTGGTCTGTAATTCTCTGACTTATTTCTCGAACCCTTTTTAAATAATGGTATGAGGTTTGCTTCTTTCCATTCAAACGGAACAACTCCCTCTTTTAATGACAAGTTGAATACTCTTGCAAGTGGTATACTGATTTGTTCTACTGTTTCCATTAGTAAATTTGGAGGAATTCCATCCACTCCCGGTGATTTGTTATCCTTCATTGCCTTTATTTTCTTAGCTACCAATTCTGGAGTTACAACTAACGGACCTAATTAGTCAGATTTATCCCCCTGAAATTTATCATCAGCAACTGGTAATGAACTAATATCTTCTTTGGTAAACACTGAACTGAAGTAAACATTTAGGTCTTCCGCCATTAAAAACCCCTGTGATATTATATTTCCAGCACTGTCTTCTAGAGGTCCAACCTTGTCTTGTACGTTTTGTTTACTCCTGACATATGCATAAAAACTCTTGCTGTCATTTTTTATGTTACATGCTAGTTTTTGCTCATAGCTTCTTTTAGATTGTCTGATTTCAGTTGTAGCTGCATTAAGTGCCTCTTTGTATTTTGCATAGTCTTCTTCCTTTCTGGTACGCCTATAAACCCTCCACATAGTTTGTTTTAGCATTATTTTCTAATTGCCTCTTTTGACAAGTGTTTCTTTCTACAAAGTTTTCCTTGTTTTTGGAAAGGAACACATTTATCGATGATACTCTCAATTTCATATTTTAGAATATTCCAACATTCAATTGCAGTCTTATTCATCAGCATGTTTTTCCAATCTAGCTTTGCTAAGTATTTTCTCATATCTTTGTAGTTACCTTTGTGGAAGTTTCTCTTGTACGTTTTCTTATTTTTACTTTCTGATTTTACATTGATGTCAAAATGTATTTGATTATGGTCACTATTACCCAATGGTTCAAATAGTTTTACATTGTCCACTAATTCTTTTTGTGATGACAAAACTATATCTAATACATTTTCTCCCCTGGTTGGTTCTAGTACGTGCTGAGTGAGAAAGCTATCCTGGATTAAAAATAGAAATTGCAATCCCTGTGCTCTCTAGAGAATTCCATTGTATGTGTCCATGGTTAAAATCTCCCATTATGATACATTCCCCATAACTAACTTCCTTTATAGCGTTGTTTATTTTTGTGTTGTCCTCTTCGTTTATGTTTGGACTTCGGTAAACTAATCCAATAGTTAATTTTGAATTTCCTGGAACAATTTTGCACCAAACAGCTTCATCGCAATCTGCTTCCCTTTCTAGCTTTATTTCATAAGCCTGAATAGATTCTTTACCATATAAAATAACTCCCCAGCCCCTTCTTCCTATTCGATCTTTACTAAACATTACATATCCTGTCAGTCCTAATTCAGCATCTGTTACATCTATGTTAGCCCATGATTCAGTTATACCAATTATGTGAGGGTCAGTATCTTCTACCATAATGTTTAATTCGTTTTTCTTATTTACTATGCTCCTTGCATTTAAGCATACGCATCTATAACCTTTTTCAGAGATGTTTTTCGGATGATTTGATATTGGTTTATCTGTGCTAGTGGCCTCTTTTTCTGCTTGAGACACCTCTAGGTAACCCCCCTGCACTTCTAGTTTAAAGAATGTTTACTTCCAAAAATATTTGTCATTGTACCCATGTCACTATCCACTGCTGCTGAAAGTTTGTCCGCGAATACTGCCGCCCCCTTTCCACTTAAATGAAGCCCATCCTTCATGTACATATCAGCCCTCCCAACAAAACTTCCCCATAAATCCACAAATCCAACTTCCTCTTCCCTACATAGCTTCTGGACTAACATGTTAATTGCCGTCCCCCGACAATTTCGATATTTGTGACCCCTCCTGCCCATTACAGATAAAATCCCTGACAGTATTACGTGCTCAACCCGCGTCTGTTTTAGTGTTCTGACCAACTGCCTATATTTCCTAACTATGGCAGTTGTACCCTCCCTCTCTACGTTATTTGTCCCTACGTGTACTAAAACAGATCCACCCTTACCCGAGCCAACGATGTTTTTTACCCTCTCGGTTATCGCCTCTATTTTGGCTCCAGGCAAGCAGACCACCACATCGTCTCCCTTGTTTAAGACTCTGTCGGTCGTCCTAACTATCGAATCCCCCACAAACACCCTCGCTCTCTTCCTCACCCCCTCTATCACTGCTGCAGAATAACTCTTCCGTTCGATCCCCCCCATCACATTCTGTCCTGACCCTTTCCCTCCTGTCTCCCCACTTCCCACTCCTTTGCTCTTGTCTCTCCCACTCACCTTTCCTTCACTCCAGTTGTTTTGCCTCCCGTCTCCCCACTCCCTTCTCCTTCCCTCCTGTCTCCCCTACTCCCCTCTCCTTCACTCCGGTTGTCTTCCCTCCCGTTCCTTTCCTTCCCGTCTCCTTACGTCCTGTCTCCCTACTACCTGTCACCTTCCCTCCTCTCAGCTTCCTCCCAGGCTGAGGTGAGCTCTCCCTAGCATCTCTTGTGTCTTTCCCCACTTTATCGTCTACTGTTCCCCCACCGGAACTACTGGCACAACCCCCCTGTTCCGTTCCCACCATTGCCACAACGAGCCGCCTCAGCTCTTCCAACTCCACCTCTAGTTCCTTCATCTTCTTACATCCCCTACACTCAAAACTAAAACTATCTGCCTGGACCTCAGCCCAGGACTTCTCGCACCCAGACTTGACGAAGTCCACCCAGTTACTGCAACTGCCACAAATTAAGTGCCTTGTGGCCTTTAACTGCCGTTTGCACGGCGCCATCATACAATTTAGTTTTAGATAGTTTGCTACGTTAGCCTTGAATAAGGCTGTTTTTGTGATCAAAAGAACACTTTAGGCTAATATACTTGCTAACTGTGTCTTCTATTAACCTCGCATGAGAAAAAAAACCTGCCACCTAGCGAATACGGAGAACACTGTGTAACAAAACAACGAAGTCAGTGTGAACTAATTTACGCTAAAATCCTGCTGTTAATTCCTTTTTTTCAACTGGGTGGCAAGAAGAAAATCATAGCGTTGGATCCAGTGAACACAGAGGCTGCATAGACTTTGGGTCATATCTAATTAGCTGTTTCAAGGCTTGTCCTAAAATTCTAGAGTATCCATGTCCTTTACATGACAGGCCATATACTGACTCTCTGGTGTGGCGTAAACTAGATCAGTCCGAGTGGTTTTAATGTTTCTACAAAACTTACAAAGATTCTGCTTAATTTGCTTTTATTGATAACGATTGGAGGCTTAGGATAAGCTAATTTGAAGCATGTCTGCCTCAGCACATTGGTCATTGTGGATTAAGTTCTGGCAATCCCATCATCATCGGCAGATGCTGAAAGATAATAGAATCGACTCAATATTAGGAATAACTATTTGCACATGGACTCCATTTTAATAGTGCGTGCATATTGTTTCATATTGTTGCACGTATACATATATGTTGATTTTGTGGTATATTGTGAAGAACAGAACATGTAGCTTATCAAATATCTTACAACACTAACACAAGCTGACATGCAACACTAACACAAGCTGACACAGAACACTAACACAAGCTGACATTCAACACTAACACAAGCTGACACAGCCTAATGTACAGATACTTTTGGATTACAAAGTATTCACTCCTTTAGACGCCCGGGGTCCAAAATACAAAACACTGGAGGCGTTTAAGCCCAAGGCAGCCGCTGGTCTCATCCAGGTATCTAAACGTACCAAACACGCAAACCTCACGGTGCTCTACCCCTTTCATCCAACCAGGGTTTCTTACCTGAAGGTCATGGAGACGTCAAATGAATGAGAACTAGTCATTGACCCTCTTTGAGGAACAGGAAATAGGTAGGATGGGAAAATGGACTATATGAGGATGACTCCTTTGTGCGCGTGCGTGCATGCGTGCGTGCGTGCGTTCACGTGTGCGTAGTATCATAGTATTATAAATAAATCAGAGGCCTCACTGCAGAATCCTGGGGGGGCACTAAAAGCAAAATTTGTGTAGTTGGAAACGCCGCCTGGTATCGTCACCAGTTGTGTCCTGTCAGACAGGCATGATCGAATCCACTCTATCGCAGAACCAGTGCAACGGATTCGTTGCTACAGTAGCTGTTGTCATAGATAAAACCTGTGTATTTCTGAATATATTAATAACACGTATTGCATAGATGTTATTGAAATGTCATAAAATACTGATACATATAAATGTCACAATGTCCGACCATAAAACAGTTTTTGCTCGAACTGAAAAAGATAACGTCTTCAGCAATTCATTTCGGTGGAAATTTTTATTTTATAAGTGAAAATAACGCCCGATAAGGGACTCGAACGTTTGACCCTCAGATCACTCTGAGACAACGTTGCGCCTTAAAAGTCTGATGCTCTACTGACTGAGCTAAACGGGCCCATGACCAAGTGGCTGCGAACGCACAACATCCGTCCTAAGTTATTTAACAATTAACTAGGATAATGAGGAAATAGTGAAGTGTAATATCCAAAACCAACCATTTACAGACAACACGCATTAATGTGTACAGACAACAATATAATCAAATAATTTATTGCAATTCACGTTTGCCCTATGCCAAGAAATACCACTGTTAGACGTGCATACAAACAAGATTTCAAATGAAAGAGGAAGAGAGGAAGAGAGGAAGAGAGGAAGGCCACTGAAGAGGTGGAGCGACCAGACCAGAAATGATACTGGGCTTCCGCCGTTGACTGTAGAGCTGAATGTCGTAAGAGAGTAGGATGGATGGGTGTAACCTCCCGGACAACAGCGAGGGGTGCTACCTCCCGGAGGACAGCGAGGGGTGCAACCTCCCGGAAGACAGCGAGGAGTGCAACCTCCCGGAGGACAGCGAGGGGTGCAACCTCCCGGAGGACAGCGAGGAGTGCAACCTCACGGAGGACAGCGAGGAGTACTACCTTCCGGAGGACAGCGAGGATTGCAACCTCCTGGAGGACAGCGAGGAGTACTACCTTCCGGAGGACAGCGATGGGTGCTACCACGAGCGAGGGGTGCAACCTCCGGGAGGACAGCGAGGAGAGCTACCCCCTGAGGACAGCAACGATTGCTACCTCCAGAAGGACAGCGGGGGTTCAATATGGCCTACGCGTTTAAGTCAAGTAAATCAAGTATTGTAACTATAATGTATTGCAATTCACGTTTGCCCTATGCCAAGAGATACCACTGCTAGACGTGCATACAAACAAGATTTCAAATGAGGAAGAGAGGAAGGCCACTGAAGAGGTGGAACGACCAGATCAGAAAAGATACTGGGCATCCACTGTTGACTGTAGAGCGGCATGTCGTTAGAGAGCAGGATGGAAGGGTGCAACCTCCCGGAGGACAGCGAGGGGTGCAACCTCCCGGAGGACAGCGAGGGGTGCAACCTCCCGGAAGACAGCGAGTGATGCTACCTCCCGGATGACAGCGAGGGGTGCTATCTCTCGGAGGCCAGTGAGAGGTGCAACCTCCCGGAGGACAGCGGGGTGTCAACATGGCCTACGCGTTTCAGTCAAATAAATCAAGTATTGTAACTATTTACAAGTACTAATGAAGGTACAAATAAACATATCAAAATTCACATCCCACCATTTTCCAGAGTCCTCCTCCCACCTATTTTGAGGCCCATCAATTTGTAGCACCAATGTCTCATCTCCAAATTCTGTCCACCCTTCCCCTTATTATTGCATCACTGCACCTTTATTCCTTACAGAATGCAGGCCCAAATTAGACAGTCAGAAAGAATTAGTTTCAGCAAAGAAAACAGTGTACCAACAATAATATTAAATAATATTCAATATCTGATATTAAACAGAAATCACATACGCTAGTATCGCAAAACAAATCGGCTGATCTGACGTTTGAATAACTTCGAACACGATTGTTTCATCGAGCGACAGAAGATTCGCGTGAATTACGTGTTGTACTTCCGTTGAAAAATTCGCGCGATTTCGCCCTCCAGGTAACATATATTCCGCTCACGGGGTCCGGCTTTGGGAAGTTCGGTTCACCGTTTTCGACATTTATCTTTTCGTAAGGAGCGTACTAAAGAGAGGTCAAAGCCCACGGACTAAATTTTAAAACGTCGATCTTATGCGACGTATGACCACCGTTGACTCATGCAGCGCCACGTGGTGAACTGTTACGGAACTATTATGGTTTTAAATTGCGTAACTGTTTACCGTTCGGTGCTGTATATTATAGTCCGACATCTTGGACATTCACAACTTCGTGGAAAACTATTATCAATATGACACTACGTAGATGCTAGAAAAACACAAAGTTTTAACATGATCCCTAACATAATTCAGCAGCAGATGAGGCATGGGGACACCGGTGGCTCCCCGCGAAGTGCCAGCGATACAAGTACGTGATCGAAATACTGGGTATCGACTTATCACATGCGTTCGATACAATCCGTCGACGGAAACTCCATGACGTTTTGCATAGGTTTTCGACATTGACAACGTCCGAATCATACGGATACGAAAATCACTGTGATGATTGATGACGTCATGTCTGTCCCTTTCGTCTCGACAGTCGGCACAAGGGGACTCGCTGTCGCCGGTACCTTCATCGTGTGCCTGGAAGTAGCCCTTCAGACACTGCGCTGATGTCTTCCTAGCCGACCACAACCTACCCAGCGAGACAACATTAGCAGACGACGCCGACTTCATCTCAACTGATCATGATTACCTGATCATGATTACCTGGTCATGATTACCTGAGCAATGTCAACACGATCGCGCCAACGGCATTGGGAGATTGGTTCCTGTTCGTCAACGTCGACAAAACGGAGCGTACAACCATCAGCCGTGAAGCCGGCCGTGTTGCCGAAGAAAGAAGGACGGCCAAGAAACTTGGATCCCTACTTGGAGACGTTGAGGATCTATCTCGCCGAAAAATGCTTGTGGTCGCCGCTTTCCGTTCCATTTTGCCTCTTTGGCTGCGACGACAACACGTCAGCGAGCAACTCCGATTTGAGTGACCAGTGTAACGTACTATACAATGCGGGTGCGTGGGACCTGACAATGTCGGGAACGGAAACACTAGATGTCTTCAATCGGAAGCAGCTCCGCTCACGCATCGGGATTCACTGGCCACAGAGGATAAGCAACGTGAAGTTGTATGAACGGTGTCGGCGCGATGACTCTTCGGCCACGCCCTACGCTTGGACGAGGAGGCACCATTGACACCGACCTACAGCAGATCAGCATGCGGCTAAAGACAAGGGCCGACCTGCAGCAGATCAGCATGCGGCTAAAGACAAGGGCCGACCTGCAGCAGATCAGCATGCGGCTAAAGACAAGGGCCGACCTGCGGCAGATCAGCATGCGGCTAAAGACAAGGGCCGACCTGCAACAGATCAGCGTGCGTCTAAAGACAAGGGCCGATCTGGAGCAGATCAGCGTGCGGCTAAAGACAAGGGCCGACCTGCAACAGATCAGCGTGCGGCTAAAGACAAGGGCCGACCTGCAACAGATCAGCGTGCGGCTATAGACAAGGGCCGACCTGCAGCAGATCAGCGTGCGGCTAAAGACAAGGGCCGACCTGCAACAGATCAGCGTGCGGCTATAGACAAGGGCCGACCTGCAGCAGATCAGCGTGCGGCTAAAGACAAGGGCCGACCTGCAACAGATCGGCGTGCGGCTAAAGACAAGGGCCGACCTGCAACAGATCAGCGTGCGGCTAAAGACAAGGGCCGACCTGCAGCAGATCGGCATGCGGCTAAAGACAAGGGCCGACCTGCAGCAGATCAGCGTGCGGCTAAAGACAAGGGCCGACCTGCAGCAGATCAGCGTGCGGCTAAAGACAAGGGCCGACCTGCAACAGATCAGCGTGCGGCTAAAGACAAGGGCCGACCTGCAGCAGATCGGCATGCGGCTAAAGACAAGGGCCGACCTGCAGCAGATCGGCATGCGGCTAAAGACAAGGGCCGACCTGCAGCAGATCGGCATGCGGCTAAAGACAAGGGCCGACCTGCAGCAGATCAGCATGCGGCTAAAGACAAGGGCCGACCTGCAGCAGATCAGCATGCGGCTAAAGACAAGGGCCGATCTGGAGCAGATGTGTCGGGATCGCCTTGAATAAGATCCAGTGGATAACACGGCACACAACTATAATTTAAGGGAAGCTGTGTAAGCGGGCATAAGAGACAGTTGCTCGCGCAAGTTGGCTGACGCGACTGCGAAAGACACTTTTACAACATTATCGGAGATAAATGTTTGTGACAACATTGTTGCATGGATATGTTTTTCAATCTGGAAAATTATTGACATTTTAAAGTACTAATTCAGGCAGGTGGAGGGCGCACGAGAATTACTAGACCTACACTTGGTACGAATATGTAAATATCGCCAATTGTGACGTGTCCCGCAGTGTAAGCTTATCAGCGAACATATTTAGTTGGTTCCCTGCCCACCGTGTGGCGTCACTGTTTTAACAAAGACGCCCGCTGGGGCCACTGTCAGATGAAGACACCATAGAGAATGGACCGGGTATCCATTTTCTATTATGGCTTATGGACCCCTATGGAATTTGGATACCCTATTGCTACACATTTTTATTATATGGGAATACCAATCTGTCCCTTTTGATGAAATGTCTCAATAATCATAAATGCAAATATTACATTCATTCATTCATTCATTCATTCACCACCCATTATTTAATTCATCCATCCATATATTTATTTATTCATTCATTCATTCGTTAATTAATTAATTAATTCATTCATTCATATGTAAATTTGTTAAATTTACCTGGCTAGTTTCAGTTGATTCAAGTGTTTTCATATAGACTAATAAGAGCTGCTAAATGTATCACTGATTGACTCAATCACTGTACATCTGTTTCACACGTAGGAAGATAGTTCTCAAGTCTCCTAAAACCAACCAACAAACAGAACAAACAAACAAACAAACAGTGCAATCAGCCTTTACATTTACCACGCCCACGGATATACAACCGCAATTTTCCTTATTATTTTGTATGTTAAATTTATGCAAATGGCTTTATGGGTCCAAATTGTATATAGGGTCCATATAATATAATATGGACCCAACGAGCCCGCATTCTATACGGCAAATGTACCCGGCGTCTACCTTCCATGGGGCACCTACTCTACATGACCCCGCCAATGATTACGTACGGACAGTTGGAAAATAACCCTTCCGATTCAGGGTTGTCAAATGATACTGTTTATCGGGATCTCATTATCGCCCACAAACAGTGTCGGAAAAACTTTAATTATTTCGTTGTCAACTAGCCAGCTTTATTTACGAATAAACACTTTGCGGTTCTTATTCAAAATAGTGCACAGGATCAGTTGTTAAATTACAATATTTATATATTTTCGCTACTCACTCATCGCGTGACCACGCAGCCACGCTGCTCCTGAACAGGTTCTTCAGAAAAATATATATTTCCGGTATTTTGACAGCTATAGCGATAGAGCCGAGCGGGAATGATTTATGTTTTTTTCCTTGCGCTTGGTTGTAAATAAACTATGTATTTTCGTTGTCTTGTCGTAAGAACTTCTAGGGTTGGCTACATTTAACAGGGTTGGTCGGATAACCGGAAACACATATAATATTCTGGTAAGCCTTAGTTTCGTCCACCATGAATTATTGATTTGAGACTATCGGACGCGGTGAACTAAGTGGACAAAATCCCCGGACAAAACCCACTTCCTTAGATTTAAAAAAAAAACACATAATAACTAATAGTATTTATTTGCACTTGATAATACTTATTTACATATATCTGCGAATGTTTGGTGGCTATGTCATCGCATTTGGAATGTGCAGATTTGTTCGACAAAACATTGTGAGCTTTTTTGGTGTAAACATACGCGACGTAGCATAACTGCTTTCATCATCACGTTATTTATGACCTCCGTGACGATTACTCACAGATGCTACACAAAGTTTGTGACAAGTTTACATTTGTGAAGTTGTTTAAACATTGTTTATGAAATAATTGCGTGCCACTCCAGCCCAGTACACGTGTATACAATGGTGATTTCTACACAGTATAGTCACGGCTCGCTCCATTAATTGGTTTTACCCAAGCACAAGTAACCGGCAAATGGACATACCACTCGGGGTGATAGTGTTTTTTTAACTGACCACAGCGCTTATCCTGGTGTAGGAAAACATCCCGGGCAAAATACCTTTGGACAAAAGTCCACCTGGACGCAATCCCCCACCAACTTGCCTTTGTTCGTGGGATTTTGTCCATGGGGGATTTTGTCCAGGAAAAATGCGTCCGTACACTTGATTATTTGCAGCCTGCCTGCCCGCCTGCCCGCCTGCCCGCCTGCCCGCCTGCCCGCCTGCCCGCCTGCCCGCCTGCCCGCCTGCCCGTCTGCCTGCCTGCTTGGTTTTGTAAGTCATCGGTAGTACGTCTGGTTATTTAACAACTGCTAAAATTATAATATTTAGATGGCATGAGATGTATTTCAACCTGACAGTGGATTTCCAGTAACACAATATTACTTTCGTCTGTGGATACCAGCACTTCACAAATAACTGGCGCCGACTAACGTACGCATGCAGATGCAGCTGTCGTCGGACTGCCAGCTAGTCTGTAATCTTACACGGGCAAACTATTTCCCTCTGTGCCCGCTACGCGCCAGCGCCGTTGCCTCTAACGAGCGGTAGTTGTGTACGTTGCACGGAGCGGAGCGGGTCGCCAAGACGGAGTCTATGGTCAAACACCCCAGGCCCACGCTCAGATGTTGGCGATCGGGGGCGTGCAGCATGTAACGCGTGTGGGTCGATGTTCGCGTGGCTCGTTCGCACAGCCCAGGCTGCCGCTTTATTTATACATACGCTGAGGCTGTAAATATAGCGCGTCGTTTCCTTGATTCACGAGATAATACCTTTTGCTACAGGTGTTCAAGCTGGTTTCTTCAATGGAGATACGGTTACTATTCTGGACTACAGGTTCTGCGGTAATTCAACCAGCCCAGCCTACGTCGACTATTTTACTCACTCTCCAGAACGGAATGTTAGCTTGATAGTTAAACGGTGGACTGTGATCTCAATTTAGCCACATACAACCTGTTGATATGCAATATGTCACTCTCAAATTAATAATTTTGTAAATGTCTGATCGCGTCTATCGTAAAATCATGTTACATTGTGTAAACTATATCTGTCCTAACGTCTTGACACCCAAACGTGTCCTAGTGATCCACAATTGTATTAACATAACTACTAAATCAGTTATTTATGAATATCAACCTTAGTGTTCAGCATCACTATAATAGCGAACATCTATCGACAATTTCCATTACGTCTGGACAACGTTTATCACAGTCATTTGTTCGTGGGATCACGTCGTAAAATTACATTCTCATCCCCATGCAATGTTAACATGATATTCCCCAAGAAACTCAAGAATTCAAGTTATATATATATATATATATATATATATATATATATATATATATATATATATATATATATATATATATATATATATATATATATATATATATCAGAGTATAATTATGGTTAAAATGTAGTTCAGTAAAACACATTTGAGCGGTCAATATGTTGTAAAGAATAGAGTTTATATTATATAGCAATAGATAATAACTAATAGGATAATAACTAATATTATATAACAATAGATAATAATTAATATCTTACAATTGGCATTACTCTATATTTTGCCGGGACGTGGGATGTGTCGGGATATCTCATGCACTATTTTGAAACTGTATTGTATTTAGAAATGTTTCTTGAAAAATAATGAGTTTCGTGGTGTCAGTATCGTGGTGTCAGTTTCGTGGTGTCAGTGTTATAGTGATTTTAAAATGTGAAACATAAATTAACATTAATTAAGTGCCAGCACAACTGTTAAAAGAAAATCTTAAGTCTGTTTGCTAAGTCAACAACGTGTCACAGTTAGACTGGTATATACCAGTACATACGTAACTCTACCCAATACGCAGTGCCAACCATCAGTACAAACATGTACCAATAATAGCTGATGTATGTTTCACGCAACATATTTGTTTAGTTCTACACGTTGCCTGGCTGCAGTAGGGCTATTACACGTGACGCTGGCAGAGACTAGAGAAGATGTACACGCTTAATCATCATATGCTGCGGGTTAGTTCCTTACTGACGTACGCTACGACTAACAGCCTTTTAGACTTACGTAATCGCCTGTTAACCCACACGCATGCACGCATGCACGCACGCACGCACGCACGCACGCCCGTCATAAAATGACGGTGTTTTGTCGTTACTGGTTTCATCAGAACCGTTACCAATACAGTCTGGTATTCAATACAGTCTGGTATTCAATACAGTCTGGTATTCAATACAGTCTGGTATTCAAGTGACATGTCAATGACTTCCTTTGATGCCTTTCACCACCGATCACGTCGGGCCTGAGCACTCCAGAATTGCCTTCAAACAGGTGTGGGAAGGTTCGGATCAAACGTGTTTCGTTGGGGTCTAGCTAAGAACGCCCGCAGCAGCCACGCAGCAAAGGCAGGTGACTGTACGTCGGCCTGCCCCTCGGCTACGAGAACTTTATTGACCAGACCAAGATACCTGACCTTGCATCACCTGACCTGGTTAACGACTTCGACCGTGTGGTGGCATTCGGTTTCCTACAAAATATCAGTGGTGACCTTAACAAAGGTTATGTGCAATTATATAGTAATAATGTAATGTTCTTAGAAATACTACTGTAAATTTTTCACTATATAGTTTCACACAGACCGACACCGTATGCGTTGAAAAGTGTACAGTGGAATAAAGATGTAATTCGTCTGACCAATCAGGTTGCCGCGTCAAAAAAAAACCGCGTTCATGACGTCTTGAGTCATACCAAATGAAACACTGAGCAGTCACACCACTCAGTGGAACTACTGAGGAGTCACACCACTAAGTAGATGAACTGAACAGTCACACCACTCAATAGAAGTACTGAGCAGTCACACCATTCATGAGAACAACTGATCAGCCACACCACTCATGTGAACAACTGATCAGTCACACCACTCAGGAGAACAACAGAATAATCACTAACACTTATGTGAACAGCTGAATAGTCACACCACTCATGTGAACAACGGAGCACTCAAGTCACTAAAATGTATCGCACACGTGTGTCAGTCCCCTCATGTCTCGGTTATACGTTTTCGGTATTCCGTTTTTCAGTAAAACGCAAGCTTTTATGCGCGAACAAACTCAATACACCGTAAATGTGTATCTCAATACACCGTATATACACCGTCGTTTATATATATATATATATATATATATATATATATATATATATATATATATATATATATATATATATATATATATATATATATATATATATATATATATATATATATATATATATATATATATATATATATATATATATATATATATATATATATATATATATATATATATATATATATATATATATATATATATATATATATATATATATATATATATATATATATATATATATACAGATGGTCGTTTATATATCAGACATTTCATCACTACCAAAATACTGACTAACTAGGTATCTTGAAAATCAACTTTCGGGTTTGTAGTTCTGGGTAGGTGTGTTGGTAAAAATGTTTCGCCCCCCCCTCGGTCGTGCGTACGGCGACGTGGATGCGTAGAGCACCACCTATAGTCCATCAGACAGCAGACGTAAGTGCATAGTCCGGAGGCTGGTGTGAAGTTTCATTTCACTCACCAGGAATTTATCATCCTAAATCTTAATTTTATGTTCGGCATTCACCCAATTGATTTGTATCAACGCCATTTTTACAATCGTATGTATGTATGTATGTATGTATGTATGTATGTATGTATGTATGTATGTATGTATGTATGTATGTATGTACGTATGCATGTATGTATGTATGTAAGTACGTACGTACGTGTGTGTATGTACGTAAGTACATAGGTGTGCATGTATGTACGTATGTATGTATATATGTATGTATGTATGTATGTATGTATGTATGTATGTATGTATGTATGTATGTATGTATGTATGTATGTATGTATGTTGGTTTATATGGGTATGTGCGTCCGTTTGTGTGCTTGTGCGGTCTTTATCGTTGTAGTACGTGTTTTTCCGTGTCAAACATCATTACATAATTGAGGTCTGGGTCAGAAAGAGCAAACTCGGATTACTCCACGTGACATGCAGTCTATATGTTTACGATCACATCAGTCAAGTTTATTCTAAACAACACCAATAGCTAGGTTATTAGTTAGGCGGGAATCATTACAATGTTACATTATCATTACGTTGTGGGCTGGATATACATCAACGCAATATGATTATCAGCAATAGTTGCATACATATAATATTTTTAAACGTCTTAATGAAAACAAAACAAAAACGTGTTACAGGAAGATGTGTTCCATCGCGTTCAATCGCGTTCAATTAGACTGTTCAATCGATTATGTCTTACTAATTGAAGACATGTGTGATCAGATGAAGTTTCAAATGTATAAAGGTCACGATTTCTTTATATTTCATACACATTGTGTATTTGACAACAAGTATAAATAAAAAACACCCTGTGGTTGACTTTGTCTACTGGCAGTGTTTGTATTCCATCCGTATATTTGTCCTTCCACCTTGTCTTTCTGCGTTCCGTTGCACGACCAGTTCGAAATTGTTCCTTTCTTTCCCGTTGATAAGAGCTATCCCGGGAATAAATGTACAACAGGTTTTAAATGGGTACATCCATTACCTGGGCCCACACATATCTCGTCCCTAACGTCCCACATTAGTTCACCGTCGTTCCTCGCACTGTGCACTAATCACCCCCGCCAACGATCCCCTATTTCTGCCCGGCGTCTACTCCCCGGTCGGCCTATATCCGTGTCTCTCCTGTTCCCGTCTCCCGATAGCGCCTCTCCGGTAGTCGCCACTTTAAAAGGAAATAGGCGACGTACTGCGGGGAAGCCGAACGGGAATAGGCGAACGCATTCGCGCATAATTATCCCCCCTCCCCGCGGCACAGCACTCCACCTCCCTCTCTTCCCACCCGCGCTCCCTCTTTCCCTCGCTACCTGGTTATGGACTTATTATTAATATACGCACACCTTCCGCGCGCAGCCCGGTGGGCCGGGTCACGTGACGCCGACTGACCGTGTTAAAACTGAGTATGGGGATTAAGTGCAGCCCAGAGTGTGGACTGCTTCGGGTGGGAACGGACGCGTAGACAGTCGAAGAAGCTTCCTCATCTCTCGTGTGTAGGATTTAGACCCTCCTCAACAGGTACAGTGTCTTTCGTTATGAGGGCTGCCCGGCGTGTATGCCCCGTCACCCGTAAACATGTATTGAGCACTATACGGGAAGCAGTTATCCCGAAGGGACCCGGCGCCCGCGTGTTGATGAGTAGCAGGGATAGGGTGGCGACAGAGTTACGGCTATTCACTAAATTAACTTTTTTGTGGACCGTCACAGTTTCGCGGCAGTACAGCGTGGTTCTCATTACGTGACAGCTGTCGAGTTATAATTGTCCTGTTATAATTGTGATACTTTACAACTTACGACAATACTGTGGAAATTCGAATGATATTAAAACAGTCATTATTGAACATTTCTCGGGAGCATAAACCGTCATTGTTTTCGGGAACCAGGAGAATAACACAGCCCGATTAATTATCGCATGGTTAGTATTTAACGTATGACTAAGTGTGCGTTCATTGAGATCTTGATAATTCGTTAAATGTTATACATACAGTCAAATTTAATATTGCAAAAACACAGTCCGGTTAAGTAGTCATATGGAATTACAAGATAATTCGTCACCGGTTTGTTTTACCTGTTGGAATATATTAATACACTTTTACACAAAGAAAGTCTTTTGGTTTCCTCAGTGTTAACAATCGTAGAACATATATTAAATACAACTGTAACAGTCAATAGAAATTCAGACATAATGGATAGAGGAAATTATTAGCAATTACGCTAATCTTAACCGAACCTGAAATTTTATTCATTGGTGTTTTCTGTGCAGTTTGGAATTATTTACATTCCAGAGACAGAGAGAAATATTTGGATTGGAAGAGCAATTATTACAGTCAATATAATAAAATGCATTACACGGCTGTCGATTCCAGAAGCTACGCATCAACCCACCTTGTTCAGGTTCCTGAGAACATATTCGCCATAGAAGTGAATTATTATTATTATTATTATATGTGGGAGTGATCCAATTTACAAGGTTCTGTAAATGTCCAAGTGTTCCCCGTATAGAGGCTATGTCGCTGATCAGTCCTTGTGGTCAATATTATGAGGTCATGTTGTAAATCTACCTGTTGAAATCGTCTACATTCAGGGATTCTGGTATTTCTTGAACTTCGACACAGGCTGTCCAACGGAGAAACAAGGGAGGTCGAAATTACTTATATCTAATTTTACAGTCTTATCAACTAAATAGCATTTATTAAAAAAGAATTATGTTTAACATCGTGTTTTCCCAAAATATGAACAATACAATAAACATGGGTATTGGTAATTTAATGCTGGCAACAACAGTTATTAAGGTAACACTTACGTATATTTAATCGGTTTGTTGGCGTCGTAGAGCAGCGGCCGCGTTTATTAAATGATCGATCGTTTGAAACAGCCCCTAAATCAAACCGAAATGCTGTGTAGTTTCTCTCCCACTGATAGCAAATACGGCGAAGGCTATAAAAAAAACGTACAGCGCGTGGCACGTGACTCGCGTCACGTGAGACACACCTGCCAAAAATGGAGCGGCCTACCTGTATTGGAATAGCAACTTGATAAGTATTTATGTTGGTCTAGCGTGTAGCTCTATGACTACATTTAGCTACAAGGTTCTACTCATTGTGGCTTAACGGAAAAGGTTGGGTTTTCTACTGCTTAGTTTATCGTGCGTGCACAGATTCAGTGACACAGTTGTCGTGTTCCAGCGTTATATATTCGTACTCCACTGCATGTTACAACTTAGTCGTATCGTCTTAGGTGCACGACAAACATTCGTATATGGGATCCATGACGATCAATGACTGTCGTTTCGTCATCTAGGTTGAGATGACACGTAATCTATCTACCCTCTGTTGCATCACGTCCATTATTACACAGGTGTGCGTGAAACCATCGTCTTATCTTGACAACGACAAAAGCTAATCAATCATATTTATTCATTTTTAAACTCGCGTTAAGGGTCTTCACCTGTGACATCTGCTATTCCAGTTTCGTAGTCTTTCCTTACCTTGTACAGCTGTAGTAAGAGGTAGGTGGCGCGCACACATTCGGCAGGTGGCGCCACTACACAACTCCAACTTATGACCGATCAAAGTTTGGATCTGTAAATCGAGTTGCTTTCACCCGTTAGTAACGCCACCGTCATCAACACAAGACACCAGGAGACTAAGAGGAGACCAAATAGAAGTTTTTTTTAAATATTGAATGGTTATGAAGATATTGATATTTTCTACAAACGGCAAGAGAAGAAGGCAGTAGAACCAGATGACACAAAGCAGCATTAGCTAAGGGACAGTATAGGTTGGATATGAGAAAGTACTCTTTCTCGCAGAGGACGATAACATGAATGGAACAAATTATCTGATGATTGTGTTAATGCTAACAGTGTACGCTTAACACAAAACTGAAGCATATCTGATAAGAGCGAGCTATGCATAAATGAAACATAGATGAACTTCTGATAAGCCAATGACTTCCTTTTCCACTTGCTTGCTTGCTAGAGCTTGTGGTTTTGGATGGCAATCTTGCTAAAGTTGTTAAATCTTGTTAACCCATCACGCACACCACCGCCGCCGCCGCCGCCGCCGCCGCCGCCGCCGCCGCCGCCAGTACACGATGTCTATAGCGGAAGATTTGGGTTGCTAATCAACCTGATTTATCCCCATTAGCACCCTATCGCAATCACGACCCCCCCCTTCCCTATCTGCCACACGCTACACGATTCTCAGTTTCAGAATAAACAACCAATAACACGCTGATATCCTACACCGGATTCCTCAGACTACTTAAATGGTTTTTTCACTAAGAGCTCAGATACGAGCCTTTGCCGCCGTACCTTATACAGTGCAACCTCATTAATCCGCAGCTGTTAATCCGGAGCTGATAATCCGGAAACCTCGCAATCCAGACATAATTTCAGGGAACGGAATCTCAAAACGCTAAACTCACAGTTGTGTACACGATTTATCTATCCGGAAAAATCATTAATCCGGATATAATCATCAGGGATCAAAGTGTCCAGGTTAACGATGTATTATACATCAAGAATGAAAACATAGTCGTTTTCCATGTAATAAGAAACGATTTACTCCGTTATATAATTTCTATCTTTGAATGTTTGTCTTAAAGTGTATATCTGATGCAATACTTCATCTTTGTAAATTATCTTAATTCCCAAATCATTGAAGTACCTGTGCCTTATTCATACAATAATATTGTTCTAACCAAAGTCCTATGTAACCTGATATTGGTGTATTATCTTAAATCCGAAGTTATTTAAGTAATTCATACGGTAATACGTCTCTGGTCAAAGTCCTATATGACCCCACAAATGGTGTATCCTGCGAAGCCTGCGCGTTCTAATTCCGTCACACATTCACGTGAACCGCGCACTTAGAGGGAGTGAGCACCATCGTAACGAGCGGGCCGCAGCCTCGCCAGCTGCGCGTATCGACAGGGCCTTTTGCGGAGGGCCGTGAACCCGACACCGCTGTGACGTGGAGGTGCACGCGCCGACGCCGGTCGCGGCTGCAGCTAATGCTGGCTGGCGGAATGGTTTCGACGGTCTCCATGCCACTTGACCTAGAAATTCTTGCCGAAACTCTCGCGATCGCCTGACGGGATTACTTATAGCCTGGTGTTTTCATGAGGGATGCGAACTATAATTATAATACATTATATAATACATTATATAATACATTATATACAGCGCATTTGCCTGTAGCTCACGCGCCTACTACGTCTACGCTTTACATCTGATCAAGGGCTGTCAATCCAAAGAAAAAGCTTTCTACGTAGATCATTCAGTGAACTATTAGACTTATTTAGTTATTATAGGTTATGGTCGAATAATTTATAAACGATGTTGACACGACATGTAAATGTTAAAGAAAGACTAATATATATAACTATACAAGAGTACTGTTGTGTGGAGAAAACCTACTTATTCGATTATTCAGATAAAATCGGAACATTCTTACAACGGTGCTATTTTGTAAAGATCTACATGCTGGGTTAACGCTATGGATGAAATGCTGGTGGTTAACAGCACAATAACCCAACAAATGTAAACGTTTTATGTTCGGTTAAAATAGTCAAAGAGAACACCCGGTTAGTCAATTTGTAAATATATACGTATAACGTTATTGCTTCACAGCAATCAGCAACGTAATGTGTATGCATTTTACAGATAAACCGTGGGGGTTATCTTATGCTAACATTTCTTCTTTGAATTCAACTTACCATCCACAAATAATATAATTAATTGTACAGATTGCAGCAGTCTGGGTTATGTACAATCAAAACAACTGCACATTGGTTTCGTATTATGTTCCTGTGACTGCCACAAATAGTGGAGGGTAATCATGTATATCACCTGCTAATGTCAACAATAGACTATAAAGATCGATAGTGTAATTTTGTCGACTTCTATATTTGAATGTCTCGTGGACATCCAGAAATAAATACAGCCGAAATAAATTGCCTTGAAACCTAAATTATATTAAATGCTTTATTTATTGTCACAATCTTAACCAATTAGTCGATATGTTTTAAAATGTGATGTTTTTCTGTTGTAGAATCAACATGGGTGAAGACAAGGTAAGCGACGTTTTATCTTGTTATGTTAGTTTACTTCGGTTCAGTGACGTTAATAAAACACCAACGATCAGCTATTATAGTGTTACATTTTAAGCCTATATACGTACATAGCTGCAGTCAACATTTGTTGTCTTCATTTGTGAAAATTGGATAAATAAAAAAAATCTTTTTATATGAACATAAAGTTAGAACACGAGACAACGTTGTGGACAGTGGCAACGTTGATCAGGAATGACGGACTGATTTGTCGTGTGAAAAGTATGACGAATAGTGGCGCCACACAGTGGACATATCAATGTAATACCAACAACATATCTGCCGTTGAATTACCCGATTGCACAGAAGCGGAGTAGTGCAGTTCTGAAGGAAGGACACTTGCTTACCGGGAGATGCGCTATGTATTTTCACCTACTTAGGATAAGCGTTTTAAACAGTAACTTTATAAAGAGTAATTCATTCAATATTCCATAGATGGCACCACAACAATCAGTCTTGTACGTCCGCATAGGAACTTTTTTCGTATCCTCCTAGTTATATGCGATTATATATTTAACTTTCCGTTCATCCAAACATCACAATTTTCCAATACGTTCGATTATTTGTGAGGAAACAATGCATATCCCCATTCCATAAGTTAAAGCACATATTTCGATGTCTGTCCTGTTGGAATCTCGCGGAATTATGCTGTGTCTTGTTCCCTCGGAGTAGATATTCAGACATATGATGGCTGTGAGGCCGGGTATTTAGATAACATATTTGGTTTCTGGTAGTGTACGATATCAATCCCCACCAAGGGCAATTAGACATTAAATAAGGAAACTGGGGTGTGTCTTTACACGACCCTTAGCAACTTGTAAAATTATGCGGTATGTCTACTTTACGTGGGTAATCGTTAAACTCATTGAGCATATATATCTCATAATCTGCGGCACATGCTTCGCTAATCGTGAATACAGAGGCAAAATACCGACTTGCTTCCTCTCGTAAGCCTAGACCACAAACGATTGTGCAGCCTTATATAGGTCTCCCAGTCCGAGAAATGTTTGTGTCTTTCTTTTTTGTTTCTATATGCCATGCACAGTATGAACTAATCTGCAGGCGTCTGGAGGCGTATCACTTCAGTCGCACGTAATACTAATCTGCAGCCGATACCAGCCAGTTAGCTTGATCAGTCCGACAGGAATAATCAATGTTTGTAATCATCTGTCAATTGTAATTAATTCAAAGTGTCTGACGTATGTCGGGAGAAACACGCCTCGGAGGTAAAGTTCCATTCAATGGGTAATTCGTACTGAGTGTGTCTTATCGCCAGAGCATTTCGGAATATTTGTTTATCTCAGATTAAAAAAATACCCACATTCTAGTTATGGGACAAGAAAAGGGGGCATTTTATCTCCACGCCTGATTTAAAATTCGGGTCTAACTTTACAAAACAATATATATTACACAACGTAAAGTATTATGAACCGACAACGGGTTTGCTGATATCCGTGGCGTCAAACGTTGGGATTATCTACATATGATTTGATGGGGAATGGAAAATATGGGAAATATGCGTCTGTGGGAATTGCCTAATCCGTATATGGTAATGCGTCACGTTTGTGACGTCTAAGTATCATATTTGATTGAATTGTACCATGCCGATATCAGAATGACTATTTTGAGGGAATTCCTGAACAACAGTATATCAACCTATATATACAGAGTCAACATTGGCATACGTTGTGTAAACTAGTATTATTGTTGGCTAAAGAGTAAAAATGTTGTGCCGAATCAATTCGATATATTAATGGCTTAGTACTTTCATCCGGGGTAATTTTCAACAAACCTTAGTATTAAAAAGTGCTTCCGGAATATGGCAGCTGATTCTAAAGGCATATCAACATTCCCACATCTTCCAGACAGAGCGCGCACAGTACAGCGGCTGATTGACTATGTCTGGGATAGTTACGAACTCGTGGTCATGGAAACCTGCCTTCGCATAGCACCATCACGATGTATGGCCTCGGAATATATGTGGAAACCCGGGTACATGTTTGGGTTAGTTGAGGAATAAAGATGGCGTAATTGCCACCAGATCGTCTTTTGTGGTATTTAATGGGGTCTAGCCTTATCCGGAAGACGAAGTAGGTGGTGTGATCTAAGAGGTAACCTTACCTCGCAATCCCTCATCACCAATTCTATTGTTATTGGCACTAACATATCAATGGTAGATCAGCCTCGCCTTCCCATTGGAAAACTCATGTTCCTATGTCAACAACAGGACACTTAACCAAGTCATAGCCGGACATTTATATATTTCTCTATTCAATTACCTGAATGACAATATTAATAATAATAATTTATAATAATATTAAAAAGCTAAGAAATCTTGGATTTGAAGTACAGAAGTCTTATTATGGATATTTGAGACGCTGAGACGCTCCTGTGCAACACCTGCCTAGTTCCCTCCCGTGGATACAGGCTCAGAATACCCCGCAGACGTCATAGAGGGTTGCGACGTATTTCGACCAGGCCCCGATGTTGATGGTCGCCACATGTTCCAGACTGCACCAGAAAGGCGCCAATAGGGTGGCGATGTCTGTGATCCGGTTTCTCTCGGGGAATGATGCACGTCTATAAGGGAGACTTGTTACACTATACGGCAATATATGATACGTACCTGGTCTATCGGATGAAACAAGCACGAATGTTCTTAAATGTCCCTTGAATGAAGCATTGTTAGTGTTATATTCTTTTAAAATGCGTGTACATTATTACAAATGGCCACTGCTATACTTAGCCGGGCTAATTCATCAAAAAGCTTCGGTTTTAGTTATAGTGGGCTAACGACAATTCCATCAACCTTGTATGACGAATTAAACAAAACTGCTGATCATTTATAATAGTTTAATTATCTGCCAGATAACTGTTAACTAGTTCTAAAATTTTGAGTTCTATTTTCGCCGCACGGTTAACTAGTATTTGAAGCGTTGTGTCGAAAAAATAGTGCAAACTTCATCAACTGGATTGCGGGAGTCTTCAGTCATAAGTTAGTATTACTGAGAGAATACGTGGTCTGGAAGAATCCGTGTCGTGAACCTAACTTAGTACGCCTGGGAATGGCTGGCTGGTGGTGAAAGACATGGCGTAAGTCGCTCCTGTACCGAACCCATCAGCGCCAGTCGACAGATTTCTCCTGTTGGTGAACTCACGCTCCAGGAAATGGGAGAAACCATTTTACGCGTAGGGTGCGTCGGATCGGGAAGTCAACACAAAATAACGCTGTTGTCGTGCGAATCACGCAAAACTGCGTTGACTACCATCTGGGCGCGTTTAGTACTGTTCAAAGGCTGCACGCGAACAATGTGGCTGTGCTTGTGCAGCTTTAAAGCTGCCGATGGCACCCCGCCTCCCCGTGGAGATGTTGTTGACCCGGCGTGGCGCCGACGAACCAAACATGGTCTTCGAAGGTAGCGACGGCGGCGACCTTCCTCTGATTACGTGAACCCCAGGCGCCGGGAAAAGATCCCAGCGCCAGCTCGCCCTCTGGTTGGCTCGATGACGCCGGTACGTTTCGGCCCCTAGAAGAACAGCCTCTGCTGCCAGCGTTCGGGCGCAGTCTTGGCATTTCGGGGAGTTTCGCGGCGGACGAGGGGACAGCATTCCGTTATCTGGCATTCCTTTAGGATATTGTAGTTCAACCAGCCGAAATGGTAAGTCGTTTTTCGGTCGTTACGTTGTAATTCTTGTATTCTTACTTGTTTTGTCGTGATATCGGAAGACAGCATAACTGTGCGAAATACAAAAGAAAAAAATTCTCAAGGGTAACACCGAGACCCACATACATATGCTGGGAAGCCATCTTGGTTGGTGAATATACATCGGTGAGCTGCCAGAACTGTTTCAAATAATGTAATTCATAATATTTTAAATGCTCTAGAAAAAGACCGACAGTTTCAGCTGAAGATTCGTGTATAATACAAATATTAAACTTCCGTGAAAGATTGCCGGTTCAAAATCGCTCATATTTAGAAGTTCCGCCAAGGGTGAGGTGGAGGCAAACTACCACGGGTATAGGTGGCTCGACTTGGTACGTCGAAACTATCCAGGTGTACTGCGTTAGAGTACACGTACCTGAAGATTGGTGGGAACATGCATCTCGTCTTAGTGGTTCTTGTTCATGCCTCCGGAAACTGGAGACAATGACTCTCCTTGGCGTAACATGAAACTAAACTATTTCCGAATGCCTCGATTCATCCTGTTTGCTCCCACGTTATCCAGGCGGGAGAAAGCGGCGGATTATTACTATAGATTTGGTCATAATCGAACATGTTTACGCTATCAAGTACATGGTTCGAAGTGCAATGTTCGATGAAACCCGTGAGATGCGGTCAGCGCTAGGAATAAGACTAAATTGACTATGCAGAGAGGTGTCCGTTATAAAGAAAAGTGCAGTAAATGTAGCTACTAATAAATAGTTATCTCGTACAGTCATATTTTCTCTACAATTGGTTCTATGGTATTGATAAATTGTTTCAATTATGCACAACTCGTTTTATAAATAGTTAGTTTATGATTTCTGTTATTTGCATAACAAATAATAAAACTAGTGAAACCGTCAACTTCCGCGATATTTAAACACATTGCGTTGTTTCATTGTTCGTTTTAAACAGAATAACCTATCCCATAAGGTTTGACATTGCTACTGATATATACCTCAATACAACATGATGTTAGTCACCCCTGAGTGTGCATAAATTGTCGATGAGTCAACGAATATAAGACACCATTGGCCAATACGGGCGTTTGCAGATCTTGATACTCGAGACTACCGTTAACTGAAAAATAGCTGCCGTAGTTGAGATAATCTGCAGCTGTGCCCGGCGCGGAATGTAGACAGACATAAACTGACGTTGATACTCGGTAGACATCTCAGACAAACAGCGGGCTGTACGGAGGTGGGGTAAACGCGCAGGGGATATACATGCTATTAATATTATCAAGGTTACGTGAATTCAAATTGCAATACATTTGTACTTTTGCTACTGATAAGTTCCAAACGGGAACACGACTGGTGAATAAGCAAAATGCGAGGATGGTTTAAAACATTGTCTTAGTATTTAATCCAAATTAGGGAACCTGAATACATGGTTGTTTTATAAAGTTAAGTTATTAAGTTAAGTGTCATCGACGTTTACAGGAGGATGTGTTCAGTAACGCATTGCTCGTCATGGGAGCAGAACTGTGTCCAATAGGACCCGATAAATAATTTAGTAATATCCAACATTTTTTTAACGAATTATACACATTTAAGAATAAATGAGCTATCACAGTAAGATATTCTTAATACTATGACATATCAAATGTTGTCAAAACGTTGCTAATACTTCTACTAATGCACCACATATTAGCTAATCGTTGGTGTAGACAGATGCATGTTCTTTATTCTTGTCACTTACAATAATACATTCACTCTTAGAGGGATGAATATTAATGACAGCTCATCGACATCAACAACGTTGCTTTCTTTTACATTATAGTTACCATAATCATCATCATCGTCGTCACCAAGACAAAATTATAGTATTATGCAACATCTTTGACTATCATCTACCTGTCACATGCATGTCATCGTAACTAGGTCATCGCAACTAGGTCACCGGAAAAAGTAGTCTCTTCTTTTCGATTATTAACCATTTTATATGTTCTCGTTCGTCATTTTTCTTTCCAAACACACACTACACCCCAGCTTTGTCGTACGGCCATCAATACAATGCCATACATTAATGATAAGTATAAACTGTACACGTAGAGGAAAGCGTGTATGTTTAATGTGAACCGTTAAAGCTCCCTCGTCATTTCATTCAGTCCATCGCGAACCAGGTTCGTTGATGTTCATATCTGACGTGTGTGAATAGTTAAAGTGATGCGCGCAGTCTGTTTAATAATACTTTTGTTAAAATCATCGAATGAAATAGCACTTTCATCGTTATATTGGGTAACTTGTGAAAGTGTTAATGGTCATGATTTTTATCAAAATTATATAACGCATTCGTCGATGCTAGTCGATACTAGGTTGGTTTGATTTTTGCGAAATTAGTCTGAAATGAGACGAACGAAAATTCGATTTGCGTTGCCAGCTTTAATATCACCGCAGCCTCCAACAGAAAGCCATGATGTGTACGTGTGTGTAAAGACAACTCACTGACGTCGTACTTTCTCACGCTACAGTCTAGCAAGAAGGAGAAGAAGAGCAAGAAGAAGGATAAGACCGAGAAGGATGACGCTGCTGATGGCGCCGGAGATGAACCCAAGGAGCCTAAGCGAGCACAAAGGGCTACGTCCAACGTGTTCGCGCTCTTCAACCAGGCCCAGATTCAGGAGTTCAAAGAGGTGGGTTTTCGAAGGGCCTCGTTTAGTTTTGAATATGGTATAACAGGTGCAAAGTCTGATAGTTATCTTATCCTAGTATGAACTATGTAACAATAGTCTAACACCTTGACTTGCTTAAATGTCGTTATCTGTTTGTAAGTATCGACCTTGCCTTGCCGTTCAGCATGAAATGTAAACATGAAATTCGGGACGAAACATTCATATTTCCCATAAAACTAAAATTATATGACTAAAGAAACATTATTCTCACAAACACATTTGGGCGGTAAAGAATACATATCACTGATACTGTGAAATTATTTTACAACATAAACTATCAGACGCTGGACCATCGATGTTAGCATTGGTTCCTCGAAGTGCGTGTTTGAAGATATAACGTCTCTTATGGAAAAAGCCCGTTTACTTTACGTACGAGAATATTGAAGGAAATTGTCCATTCAATGTTGGAAACGTTACTCGTTTATATCAATAATATCTGCTGCTGCTGCTCTTAATTTCAGGATAACTTTAATGCGTTATCCCGATATCAACATCGTTCGCCAAATTGCTGACAGCAGCCATTAGCTAATTTGTTCTGGTGACTGTTCTATTCTTACTGCACATTGTGGGTCAGTTTTATAAATTGAAATGAGAATGTGTGCGCTCTCGTTCCTGTCTAGGCGTTCACAATGATGGATCAGAACCGGGACGGTATCATCGACACTGAAGATCTGGGATGTATTTTCCAGCAAACCGGTAAGTTACATTCCCAGCCTACTAAAACTGTCACAAGGTTACGACCAATATTATTATTTATTATATTATTATTATATTACTATCTGCCTCTCTCTCTCTCTCTCTCTCTCTCTCTCCCTCTCCCTCTCCCTCTCCCTCTCCCCCCCCTCTCTCTCTCTCTCTATCTCTCTCCCAATCTCCCTGTTCCCCTCTCTCCCTCTATCCCACCTCTCTCTCTCCCTCTCCCCTCTCTCTTCCCCCTCCCTCCCTCCACCCCTCTCTTCACAAATCTTCCTCTCTGTCTTTCTTCTTTCGCCTTTCCCCTCTCACACTTCATTCTTCACGACCTCTCTCCTCTTCACCAATTTCTCGTCATCCCTGCCTGTATTCCTTGTTTTCCAACATTTACTTTCACCTCTTCCCTTTCCATCTATTCTGTTTTCTTTGGTGCTGTCAGACCCAGAATGTATTATACGTGCGCTGGGTTATCGCCACGATAACCGGTGATGCCGCTCTATACTATACAACAGTACATAGATGAAGATTTGATTTCACGTTGTGCCTCTCTTAAGGCAACTGTATGGTGTAACTACATACCGTCTTAGTAGTAACATGCCAGGACTGTCGTTGTTACATGATACGTACTTCGCATCGTGTTGTTGTTGTACTTCTTTGTTCTTCAGGACACAAGACGTGACATTCTGCAATGTGACAATTAAATCAAAATCGAAAACATTATTTTTCCGTCACAAAAAAAGGCTATTCTGAAAAACAGTTCACATGATAGGGTAGATTTCTTTTATAAAATAACTGTCTGGGATAAAATCTTAGCTGTTCTGTTTATTTATTATTTATTAATATGTTATTATATTCACCTGTTTGTAAGAGCAAGACTATTTGATTCTTGCAGTTATCTGTTTTATATTTGATTCGTGCAGTTATCTGTTTTATATTTGATTCGTGCAGTTATCTGTTTTACATTTGACGCTTTGAGAATCGACATATTGCTCAAAGTTCTATACAATATATAATCAAAATCCAATGCGTACAATTTTACTAGCATATAATGTTGTTTTCGTTCTTGGCCTATCGCGTCGGTGGTTGTGATAATAAATCATAGTCGTTGGCTATTCTTGGATATCGGAACAAAACATCGACATTTAATGAAAACAACTAACGTCAGCAACTGAGAGTTGGGTCTTCGTGTCTTCGTTTTCGCAACTTAGTCTCAGACTCGTAAAAGCTTCAAAATCGGGGTACAAGAGCAGACTTCCGTGTGTCTTGCGGCTGCTGTGTGTACTTTGTTAAGACTTGTTCGGTCGTTGGAGAAAACGAACATTGATGACCCGTATGCATTTTTCTATGTGCGACCCATTTCAGGCCGAGAACCCGACCCTAAACAACTGAAATTGATGATGGAGGAGTCACCTAACCAACTGAACTTCACACATTTCTTAACATTATTCGGCGAAAAGCTTCATGGTAAGAGATGGCCGGGCGCTCTTGCTCGCTGCCGCCGCTGCTGCCCTCTGCCGGCAGATGAAGGCATGACGCTTGCTTCACGCATGGATTCTCTGCCCCGCCGTCTTCCGTTTTCTTCCGAAATGAAACCTGGCCGTTTCATTTTGCGTTTGCCTGACGTTGTCAATCCGAACGAAACCCCATGAAACCCCGTTTACCCTTGGTTTAACCTGGTTGAAAAATAACTCGGTAGTTGGATGGTTATTATAACCAAAAGAGGGTTTTCCAGTCCGTCCGACACAGTCGTTTTTCCAGAACTGGACGTGTCGACATAGCGCCGGATGATACCTGCCTCGCCAGGGGGCGCGCTGGAACTGACTTCCGTTTCCGCGTGCGCGATCATCCGGGCTTCTAAGGATGACGTCATGTCGACGCATGCGCGTGCTGTGAATGATCTGCTGTGTATGATATACCACGTGACATGTGTTACCTGTAACCCCTATTGCAGGGCGTGATCCCGACTACAAGATGTTGCAAACAATGATAAAGGAAGCACCCGGCCCTCTCAACTTTACAATGTTCCTTATGTTATTTGGTGAAAAAGTAAAAGGTGAGTTTAGGTCGGATGAAATAAAAGCTTATTAAAATTGTTCTACGTTGCTAATGTGTCGAAATTCTAAAATAACCACTCTCCGTGCAGTGAACGAAAATACATTTATGAGAACGTTTTCACGTCGCGTAAGACATCAGCTAAACCATCGCTACAAAGTCGGTACGTTATTTTACGTTTATAATTTATTGGAAATTCGTTCTTATTTTTGCAAAGCCAACGCGCTTTTTGAAATGATTAAATTTTGAAGCCACCGTTTCTGTCTTAACTTTGGATTGCCAGTTGCATTGTGGGTACACCTATCGTTCAGCCCGGTTGCCTCGCCGGTTGCATGCCCTGTGTAGTAGTTTCACACCGCCGCACTTACACTTTTCTCTGTCTCTCCCTCTTCGTCCATCTGTAGCAGTTGTGTACGTGTGTACGTGTGTATGCCTACCTCGCCACTCTGTGTCCAACTAAACGCGATAACCTTGCGATCTGCACCTGTCTTATTTTGCACGCAGTTTTGTTTTCGTTACTCGTTTGACGGTAATGGTGCGACCAGACGCCAGGGCTCCCTAGCGCCCACTTCTGATTCAGTTTCCTGAGTCGGTAGGTGTGTTACACTGTTACTGCATTTTCGCATAGTGTGTTACGTCGTCAAATAGTTTTCATCATACGAAGTAACTCATTTTTCTCTTTACTATTATTTGATTTTACGTAGAGCGTTTTAGTGCAATTTGTTGGTGAAATGTGTCGAATTTAGATCAATATCAATAACATAGTTAATAATTAGTTAACATTGCTTCACCGTAGGGGCGACATTCCGGTTGCCTTTAGTCTAAGCTGTTAACAATATTTAATTTATATAAGTTGTACAGTTTATGTGTCGATTTTGTTTTGAATTCGTCCAACTTTTGTTCAGCTATTCGAATTGTTGATGTGACAGCGTACTGCTGGAAATTATATGTCAAGACGGTGTGAAACACGATGCTATTGATTAAACACACACGTATGACGTATGACGACTAAGTGTTTAATTGAACGCCTGATATCAACATGTCAAATTACGCAATTGGTAACATATCCAGTAGTAAATGCTTTATGCGTTTGGTATGAAACAAGAACTCGCTGATGGAAATAAAAAACGAAATAAAAACTTCATTGAGTAAATTGGTACACGTTAGAGGTATACTTTCGCCATTAACCCAATGTCTGTTGGGTGTACGAGCGATGTCACTGATGCGCCATCTGGTGGTCCCAACAGGCACAGACCCCGAGAACACGTTAAGAGATGCCTTCGCGATGTTCGACGAGTCAGGCAAGGGCCAGCTGTCGGAAGAGTTGTAAGTGTTTTGCTATTTGGTCGCTAGTCATAAAGCTGCCCGCGCAATTCAATTAGCTCATCGTGAATCAGGTCCTTCGATATCTAAGCACGTGGTGTGTGTAAATAGCTTAATGTAATATGCGCAGTCTTGTTTATAAAATCAATGCGTCCTTTTGTTAAAATCCTCAAAAGAATTTACTTTTATCGTAACATGGGGTAACTTGCGAAAGTGTGATTAACCTCGTGGTTTTGTATATAGAGGTGGGCCTCCCGTAGCCACTTTTGCTCTCTTTTTTTGTCGAATTTAGATTAGACCGAACCGACATTATTGTCCGATTATTGCGTCTAAACGAAATAAGACATTTGCTGAAACCAGCATATCATAGTGGATACAAGAAAGGTTCGATGTTTTATAAAATTAGACGAGCGACAAATTGAATTGCCGAGGTAGCTTTAAATCAGTATTGGTCGTGTCTTGTAAACAAAAAAGGCTGGTACAACGATAATTATTCAAATTAAAAACCAAGTTGTAATTATCGTGGGTGTTTACTTACTGCGTGTAGAAATCAATTCAACTGAATACTTATATGATAAAGCATAATTTTTTCGATGATAACATGTTATCATGGTGACTAATTGTTATGTAGACGTAAATTATTGAAAGTGACATTTGTGTTTTAAGAGTTTCAGTTGATATTAATGTATTACCTGTTGACGTTAAGAAAGGTGTATGTAGTTTATGCTTTAGGCTTTACTAGCAGGATAGCTTTAAATAAATGATCGTGAATGAAGGAAGACAAAGAACGTAGTGGCAGAGTCATGGAGGGACATATGGGTCCAGGGAAGAGGGCATGGTCAAAGGGAGGAAGCAGGAGAATTGAACTTGAAGGGTGTATGGGGAGGGGAGGTGGAACTGTGGAAGAGTTGGGGAGGTGGAACTGTGGAAGAGTTGTGGAGGTGGAACTGTTGAAGAGTTGGGGAGGTGGAACTGTGGAAGAGTTGGGGAGGCGGAACTGTGGAAGAGTTGGGGAGGTGGAACTGTGGAAGAATTGGGGAGGCGGAATTGTGGAAGAGTTGGGGAGGTGGAACTGTGGAATAGTAAATTTACTATAGTTGAGTTATCTTCCACAACGATCGTACCGATCGTAAACACACTCTCTGGTTAGCGATGTCTTAGTCTACAACTATAAAAATCCTAGAAATTGCATTACTAATATCATTATTAAAGTGTAGTTTTCTACATCAGGGGTTCCCAAACTGGGGGCCGTTATGTAGTTCCATGTGTCCTCAGCAAATTTATTTTACAATGTCAGATTACGTGTGAAACCTAGGGAAAGCTAGGGACCTCAGCCAGAAAGGGGTGTTTGGGGGCTTTAGCGGAGTAAATACGTACAGTAATTGTGAGTCACAAATATTGTTTCAAAGGTTCCAGTAAACGATATTCTGGTGAATGTTGCCCTCCGACTTAGTATCATTTTTGCTTTGCAGCGTAAAAGATCTGCTCATGAATGTCGGTGACCAGTTCAGCAAAGATGAGGTACGTGTAGTCCAGATACTAATCCACAGGTCAATGAATAAACCGATATGTTAGCGGACCTGCCAAGAATAGACAGATACAGTCTAGATGCATAGCCTGCTTATGGTGTACACGCGTGCGCGCGCGCGCGCGCGCGTGTGTACGTGTGTGGGCAGATGTGCGTGCGTGCGTGCGTGTGTGTGTGTGTGTGTGTGTGAGCGGGTGTACGTGCGTGCGTGCGTGCGTGCGTGCGTGCGTGCGTGCGTGCGTGCGTGCGTGCGTGCGTGCGTGCGTGCGTGTGTCGGTGCAAGAATTCTTCGTCGTAACATGGTCTACGAAATTCCCACATATTATTATTTATTATTAGTATTAAAAATAAATTACGGAGAATACATGCCCAGTCTTTGAAACCGTTGTTGTCTTTAGATTCAGTTCGGTCTTTGAAACCGTCTGGTGTGTTAAGTTGAAACAACGATACAGCATAGTACTCGTTGTTGGCTTCAGGTTAAACAAACATGGAAGGAGGCTCCGATCGAGGGCGGCCAACTGGACTACCTGAAGTTCGTGCAGATCATCAAGCGCGGTAAAGAAGAAGATTAAACACCGTTCGCCGCCGCCATCCGCCGTCTCACGCCTACGCCATCGAGTACCCAACCCCACCGTCGACAGACACTGCCTGCGCTACTTCTTTAATGTCCGGCCTACGACCACCGTCGGACAGTCTGCGCTCGCGCCACCCGGTCTGTCCGTCCGCGCTCCGAATGCCGGCCGGGATCAACCCGCGCACCGGCCGTCCGCGTCTCTAGATTTCGTTGAGTCGAAAACCGACGCCGACTGCGTTCGCAGTTAGCTGTGGGATCAGTCCGCCGCCTTAGAGGACAGAGACTGCGCACTGCCAGGCGAACTCGCGCGTGTTCGCGTGCCAGTACGCATCATCAATGTTTGACATAATTTACGGCCTTTCACTACCGGTCTGTGTTTATATTTCAAGAACATTAACTGGTCAAGGAAAATGCGTTCTGTTTCAGTTTTACCGCGAGACAATAAACCTTGTCCCGTACAATCGTCCACTGCTTCGTAGTTTGTCGTCTAAACGTTGCCGCGCGGGGGGGAGTTATTTCACAACACGGGTGTTTCTCAGATAGGTCCCTTAGCCGTAGCCGCCTAACTCGAAGCCTGTTTATGTTCGTGCCAAAGATTCACACGCATTCCACTTGCGGACCATCGCATCCGACGGCGTCGCCCCGGTGTTATACACGTTCCGGGGCACTGCCGTATCTGTTGGCAGAGCAGGAACGAGCATTGCTAGTTGGGCGGCCGCCTTCCTTATACAGCCAGCTGTGTCGGCGACGGCGCGGGGCGGGGAACGGCTGCTCCGCCTCCGTCCGCGCTGCTGCGAGCACTTCAACCGGCATCCCGGAGTTATTTTCGGCCGGGCTGACTCCCCCGCGAAAGGTAGACGGTTCCCTCTACCACCAGGCAGAGTGCCGTGTAGGAAAGACGAGAGCAAGCTATAAATAAATAATTTCTGCAGTTTAGCGCGGCTGACTGTCGCGCCTGCGCAGTGTGTCGACCGGTGTCACGTGACGCTGCCGCGCCGATGGAAATGGGAGATGCATTTTAATCATTTGACCTGTCGAAGACTGTAATGAGAAATTCATGCTTCATATATTCTTAATATTATTTTACGTGTCTTGTACTTTCACGATTGGAGTGTGGAATATGCATTTGACCTACGAGTGGACGTGCCGGGGTGGGGTTCTGCCCCCACCTCGGCACGTCCTTGCATGCTGGTCAACGCCGGGGTGTTGTAGATTTTGTAAATAAATAAAAGTGTCTGTGCACAGAATCTGACGTCATGTTATCAAATGTAGTCTAGTGATAGATGTCATTGCAACAATGACAGATCCCTGTAGCGCGTACAAATTATCAGAGGATAATAATCATCCAGTTAAATTATGTAACACTGATGGAAAAACTCGCGCACTCCATGAACATCGAGACAATCCGCGTCACAAAGTAGTTCCCTTTTATGCTGTTTAATGCATCATTGTTATATGGGTTAAGGCGCGCATGCGCCATATAGGAAATGCAAAATGTAAATGCGCAATGTGCACAACTTGTTATAAGCTTGGAATCAGTTATTTATTTTAATTCATCCGTATAAAGTTAACAAGTTTTTATTAATTGTTATAATGTCATTTTATTGTAGAGCCGGAATAGAAATGAGAGTAGGTCTACCGTTAATGAATAAAACACCAATTCCATGTCCGGTGTAAAAATATAAGCACGCACGCACGCACGCACGCACGCACGCACGCACGCACGCACGCACGCACACAAACTGGTTGGTGCACCAAAGGTCATGAGTTTTGTAATCACGATTAATATTCGCGTCCGAAATTACTCGTAGTTTCGGCTTAGGATGTTTTTTCTGGATACAAGTAGATGTACTGATACAGTTGGAGTCCGGTTGAAGGTTGTCCTACAAGAAAACAGCTCCATAACATTGCTACCAAATGTTCGACATAAACGTCGGTTTAATGACAGTTAACAAGATTGCCACCCGTGGTAACAAGCTCTAGATGGCAAGTGAATATTGGCTTATCCGGAGTCCAACAATTATTCATAAATGTATAGTCCGGACTATATATAAATGTATAGTCCGCCCTTATCATAATATCCGTCTATTTAAGTTTTAAACGTTTTCACGCAGTTAGCATTAACACGATCATTAGGTACTTTGTTTAACCGAGTAACCACATCCTTAGCTAAAGCTGTTCAATGATATCTACGTCAGATAGAGTAATACACATTTAAATTAATAAGATTTATGAGAGATATTGAAATGTTATGATAAATATCATATAACTGCCGTTGCCAGACAGCGATATGTAGTTTAGCTATAATTATAGAATATGCTGTAAGTTGTGCGTAAATACAAGCACAATTTTTATATTTCTAGCACCAGGTAACATAGCGTTGCCTACACGCGAACGTGTCCCTTAGCTGCATCCAACAGTCAGCAAGTTATCTAGGCCTGGCCTTTTTTAGCGTTAACTCTCCCGTCGCACAACTAAACAAGTTAGTCCGCGTTGCCTAGCAACACTGAGTTAATATGTATCGCGTTTGTGTACGTCATTACCGTAAGACAACGCCAACCACGTGGCGAAATGTCAGCGATATTCGTACGTCGTGCAAACTCGGAGAAATACGGCAGAAGAATAAAATAGTTACTTCATAAAAAACGTTGTCGGTGTAATAACAATTGTTATTAGAAAGCTGTTGTTCGTGTAGTTTATGGTAGCGCTATTTCTGCGAAAGGCAGTGGCAGTAAGTGATTGCACTAGTCGACAGCTAGTTACCAAGGAGTCATACAGAAGCTGCTCACTGAATACGTTCCAGATGTATCGGAATACATGGCCGTGGGGCGCAGACTGCTATTGTTCACTAAGTTTGGACTGCCTTTTGGGATAACAGTACCATGTTGGTAAATGTTGCAGTCTTACCTAAGTCAGTGTATTACAAACGTGTCTGGAGATTGTCTCTCTTCAGCTTACTAAAGTGGCCAACAATTGATCTGGGAACAATACGGTTAAGTTTACTATAACTCTCTTACAAGAAGTTGTTACGACGGCGTCTCATACTCTGTGGGAATGTGGATCGGATTCTCCCGCGTGTCTTAGCTTACATAAAGCTTCAGAATTGAGCTTCATACATAGTGTGTGTGTGTGTGTGTGTGTGTGTGCGTGCGTGCGTGCGTGCGTGCGTGCGTGCGTGTGTGCGAACACTGAAAGGTAATACACACACATACACACATACACACATACATACATACATACATACATACATACATACATACATACATACATACATACATACACATGCATATATGTACGCACATCGACATCTACATTTGAAGAAACCCTATTTATGCTCAAACAAAATACGTAACAACATTAGTTACTTGACTGTAGCTGTTCTTGTCGATTCTGGTAGTGTATTTTGCGCAGAAGATGGCGGAAGTCAGTTATTTCCCCGTCACCGAGTTAGCAAGAGGTCATGCTGGCTGCACGGGAGAACGACCTACGTCCACATACGTGCATCTCATTAGGCAGCGGGCAGGCAGTGATAACGCTAAAGTCTTACGTTAGTCGGGAAATCTCCTCCGTATGCCTACGTAGGAGGGGGCGTTTCAAATCCACCGTTCGTCAACAGATGAGGGGTTGTAGCCAAACTGCCGCAGTAGTACAGGAAGTACACGATATTTGATTATTATGATGACCCGAACATGACGTTTCACTGTTTGTTTTTTGTTTGACTGTTTGTTTGTACGCACTCGTACGTATATGTGTACACTATAATATTATACATATGAGTGAGTTACGTTTTCCATGTATCTTTAATATCAAGTAGTTTGTAACTCTGTATGTATGCTTGAAATGGTGGTGGTTCGTACATTAAACCAACTCGGCTAATATAGACGCAGGAGCGGTCAAACGCCAGGCATCGTGCAATATCTACCTCCCAGTGTCCGTTTTTCGCTGCCTTTGACACGCCCCTGCGCAGTTATTCGAGGAAGGCTCTCACTCGGCGCCTCCTAGAAAGGGCAGCTTGTAACTCGATACGCGCGCTAACAGATGCGTACGCACGACCCAGCAATCTGCGTGGCGAAAGCGGCAACGTTCGACTATTGGCACGAGCGTCCAGTCTAGTCTATGCTTAGTACTACGATTATAAACACTGAAGCACTATGCGAAGTCACGATGAGTCGAGTGCGAAGTCAGACCACTACGGCATCCTCAGCAGATATATCGGGGAACGGACGGTAGAGCGGGCACCTTAAGCGAGGATTGACCTACATTTTATATTTTTGTATAAAAACAGTTTTTATGTTGTTACCTATCTTAGTAAGTACTATTAATCAAACGTGCTTTTAAAAGATACCTGTTTTAATGACAACAAAATTGAGACCAAAGATATACCATTTCACTCGGTCATCGGTACACATCTCGCACGCAAATGCCCAACGCACACTCCCGCGTGCCCACTGGCCACTCCCGCGTGCCCACTGGCCACTCCCGCTTGCCCACTGGCCACTCCCGCGTGCCCACTGGCCACTCCCGCGTGCCTACTGGCCACTACCGACACGTTGCACCCATCCTTCACCTTTCCTACACTCCGAATATATGTCCGCACAGTATAAGCATTGGTGTATCTAAGAAATCCCAAAGGGGAAGACCAAAGTCACCCATGACACCAAGTAACGATTCAACGGGAAAATAAGGGGACGGGAATGTAAGCCAAATGGGGAAATGCCCTCAACGGACTCCCCGAAATACGCTACTGAGTCTAAGAACCTATGTAATCTACTAATTATGGGTTTGCGTAGGCTCATGTGGTGACGTTATCAATTAGTACATTGACATTTGTTTGTGATTTAAACAGTAAGTTTAATTATATAAATTCACATTATCAAACTCTATAATTAAGTTCGTACATCGCAGCCATAGCCGCAGTATAGCCGCATTGTCCAGGACGAACAAAGCAACTGCAGCCACGGAGCCGATTTTGGCCTCTTGCAAAGAATATTGGCGGGATGCCGGTTTGGTTCTAACGCATTCACGTCAAAATGAACATGCACATTCCACGAAATATAGAATGTCCTCATACATACCCCATATATAGATACATACACGGCCCATTTACGAAAATGTGGAGTTTGTTAAACATGCCAAAGAAATATGCCAAAAACCACAAATGTTTGACTCACGGTTTGGGAGTCATGCCTGCCACCAAAACACAACTTGAATAACTGTCGTTGCAAAAATGAAGTGAAACGCGGTCGTATGGTGGTTTGAGCAAATGGTTAGTTTTATTAACTGTTTTACGTACATAGTCACAAAGCCATGATTTTTATTTTTCTTTAAGAATCGCAATGCTACTATCGGAGCAAAAAAATGTGTCGATCTAATGTTTAACCTTGGTGGAGCCCGCTCTGGCATAGACACGCGATTATTTGATTCGCCCGGTAAAACAATATATAGAATTGTTACGTATATAATTATTTTTATTTCATTCAATTAGATATATCATGATACATTTCCTTAACTCAGCGAATGCATCTGGCGATTACAAATATAACACTTCTGGTAGCCTCTATATTGATTGGTTACCAACATTTCAGACAAACATGGCGACCAACCCTTAATGAAATGCATTCTGGGATTGTTGTCAACGATATGTGCATTTATTTCCATCCACGAATCCACACAGAAACTATTATATCAGTTTTCATTGTGGCGGTTCACACTTTCCGTCGGTAAGTATCAGTAGAAGCTGCCCGAATATTTGAATATTGTATTTGTAATCGCCAGATCTATTCGCTATCTAAACAAATGCAATATTTCAAATAGCACATGTAGCTGTACAACGGGCCAAACATGTCTGGTCCCTTTGCAAAGAATACCAAACTAATGCCAGTGTTACCATAGAGATGGGCGAACCACGTAACATATACAATAAGATATTTATGGTGCGTGAAAACCCCCAGGGACCCGACCACGGCGCATCAAGGGTTAGGCAGTATCAGATCAGCATATCATTTTTTTATTTTGAACATATTGATGGATACACTGAGGAACTAAGAAGAATAAGATTTAAAAGACAGGTCTTCAGATGACGGCGAAAAGTTCTTATATTTCCTGCTAACGTAACGCTAACAAAGAGTGATTTCCAAAGAATTAGTGTGGCGACCGATGTTGATTTCAACTATAGGAAAAAATGCGTGGCCGGTACAAATGATGGTTAACAATAAGGTTCCTTCCCATCCCGGGTGATTACGTAATGATTACGTAATGATTACGTAATGATTACGTAATGATGCAACACAACTCGTTTTTAGACTTGGAGACAAGCCGATGGGGTGAGCCAGTCATCACCTAGTGTACAATTGGCGCAGCCTGCGACATGTTGAGAATTGGCCCAAGCGCTTGAGTTCACGAATTCTGGAAGTGCCTAGATTAATGCGCGTAACCAGGTTTCACTCGTACCGTTTTGGAGAACGGCGTATATTGCAGCACAAAATAGTTTCACACTAAAGAACATTGTCGTTGTACAATGACATTCATATAATCATCTACATAAATTGCCATTAACAAGCTTCCATGTTAACACATGTTGTTTAGTTGCTGAGGTTGAACATGTATTTATGTCATCCTTTATGATCCACCCACTCTTTACCACAGCAGGGGGCCAACGGGCACTGAACCATGTGTTGGTGTTCAGACAAAACAATGGAAATTTGCGAGCAAATTATAAAACATCGACCTCATTAAATTATATTTTTTTATATTATTAATTATATTAAATTATAAAACATCGGACCTCATTAAATTATTAATAATATTATATTATACTATTAATTATATTAAATTATAAAACATCGGACCTCATTAAATTATTAATTATATTATATTATATTATTAATTATATTAAATTATAAAACATCGGACCTCATTAAATTATTAATAATATTATATTATATTATTAATTTATTAAATTATAAAACATCGGACCTCATTAAATTATTAATTATATTATATTATATTATTAATTATATTAAATTATAAAACATCGGACCTCATTAAATTATTAATAATATTATATTATATTATTAATTATATTAAATTATAAAACATCGGACCTCATTAAATTATTAATGATATTATATTATATTATTAATTATATTAAATTATAAAACATCGGATCTCATTAAATTATTAATAATATTATATTATATTATTAATTATATTAAATTATAAAACATCGGACCTCATTAAATTATTAATTATATTATATTATATTATTAATTATATTAAATTATAAAACATCGGACCTCATTAAATTATTAATTATATTATATTATATTATTAATTATATTAAATTATAAAACATCGGACCTCATTAAATTATTAATAATATTATATTATATTATTAATTATATTAAATTATAAAACATCGGACCTCATTAAATTATTAATTATATTATATTATATTATTAATTATATTAAATTATAAAACATCGGACCTCATTAAATTATTAATAATATTATATTATATTATTAATTATATTAAATTATAAAACATTGGACCTCATTAAATTATTAATTATATTATATTATATTATTAATTATATTAAATTATAAAACATCGGACCTCATTAAATACCTGATAATGATTCAGTCCACAAACATGGACATTAAATTGAGAACATTTTTAAAAAGGTGAGAACATGGTGGCTAGAAGTGCTTTGCATTCATAACTAATTTATATTGAGCAAAACATTCATTGAAATAGCACCAAATTGCAAGTGCAACTTGACATTCTTAATGTTATTATTTACAAAAAATTTTACCATAAACTTTGTGCTAAACTTTATAAATTTTAACTATTTCTTCAGGACTGGGTTCTCTGAGCGACACACACTGGACCACAGATCATTATGGTCTCACAACGCAAGTAAAATATATGAAGTCAAAAATATATTTGTTTTCACATATAACGTGCAAAATCAAATGGTCAGGTACACCTGCGGAATAATACCACGCAACATGCAGGGGAAAGCAGTGTTAGTTGAGCCATTTCTCATTCTTTATTATACCTAGGACATAATCATATTAAACTAGTCTTACTTGCATAATCTATATGATTACTAGTTGGTAAATTTAGACCAAGATAATTGATCTAAAATGCGTAGTTAATTATATGTAGGCTGGCTAATTCAAACAAGGTTGGTAAACTGGCTGAGTTACAATGGGTAAATGCTAAATAGTTGTATAATTTACGTAGGCCTTCTACTCAAACTTCAGAACAACTCAGCCAACGCATCTACATGATGGGTGCAACATGTCACTGACAAGTCAACACGCATTAATTAATAAATCAACATACTTAATTAATATTGACTAATAAGCCCATTGCAACCAGTGTGACTAACTGCTAATATGTTGCCTAACTTAGAGCTATTTGTTGTTCCAATTTGCTCTGATAAATTACTTCCATGATGTATTTTGAAGTAAAACAACACTCGTCTTCGTTTTTTAACAACTGCCCAACTGAAACCCCTCCATTGGGCCATGGGTAGCTCAACTAGCCCCGTTTTGAAAATTAAGCTTTTGTACTTAACTTTTCATTAATGCGCGAAGTCAATAAAAATAATCTTTCGTCAGTGCACAAAAAATAATATAGTCACGTGCATTGATGGTTTACTCACCAGCAGACGGTTGAATCTATGTCCTTTGTGCCAATAATAAACACAAATGATACATGTTTGTGTAACAGAACATTGAGCAGAGCCGAAAACGGTATAAATCAAGCCTAATACAAGTATCGCCTTCTGGTGAACAATGTGCGTGCGTGCGTGCGTGCGTGCGTGCGTGCGTGCGTGCGAATAATAAATTAACATTTCGGCTAACTTTTACTTAAAATAATTGATGACATTACTCCTTGTGGGTAAAATTTGGCTTTTGATAATTTTTTTATTGTTTTGCCGAGCTATTTCAAACATTTGCAAAGGAACCCCGATTTTGTTTGCCTTTTTAGTAATAAACGAACATTTTGGCTTTTTATTTTACTGAAGTGACATTATTGCGTGTTGGTCAAATATTGAATATTGTTTAAATTTAGCTAAAATGCGGTTTTACAGCAACTTAATAAAATGCATAAAATAATAAATGTGCAATTGTTTTTTTTTTACATATTTGACATATTATGATTTATATAATATGAACATGACAAATTGCAATATTCCTGCAAGTTTTATATTTGAATAGTAAATATACCTCGTGCCATGGCTGATTAGGATCAAAATACAGTATTTTGGTAATTTTGCTTCTGACAACTTACAATGTCATATATTTCGAAAAATTGCACGGGACCCCCAACTTTTGTTGCCTTTTTAGGTTTTGGGGTCTAATGGATTGCAAATAACCTTTAAAATTTTAGATTTCATTACTTTGATATCACAGAAGTCGGCTACCTTAACTAGTGAAAATGTGGAATAGCTGTTTAGGTGTCACCTATATATTGTTATCATAAGTGTTACTGGGTCAAGCGGGCGAAAATATATGGCTTAAACTATTTTTGTCGTTCAGTTTCATTACTTTTATTTCAGGGTGTTTGGCCAAATTATTCACAAACATCAAAAGTTACGAAAAGCAACAAAAACGTTTTAACTTTTAACTCACATTTTCATCTGTATAGAATCCTACATGTCGTATATTATTTTGCTCATAATACCTCAAATATGCATAACATCAAACAAAATAATGCCGTACTAATAACTAAGACCAGTTTCAAAATTACGCACTTTCGTGGCAACAAAATGATAATGCTGCAACCTGGTAATTAGTTATACAAGTTGGGGTTATTAAGGTGCTGTCCCCTAGCGAATATCACAGTAGTTACATCTCACCGTGGTCATTGATTTTCCCACATCCGACCATTGTAATGTTTCTTTGGATTTCTGGAAAATGTGTCATACAATTCAATTTCTTTGCAATTTGATAGCACAGTTAATCTCTATTAACATACATGTTGTATACAATTCGTGAAAATGACACGCCTAATTCTTCCACAAATAAATCCCAAACCTGATACTCCTACATTTCTGCTAAGATAAGACAGTGATTTGACATTTATACGACTAACATGCTAATGACGCCTGTATTTTTATGTGCAGGCAGTGACCCACTGGTAAGCGCCATCACCGAAAGCTGTGATACCACGCTGCACAAAAACATAATTTTCACTCATTCAACCCTACACAAGTGTTCATAGAAATTCATACAATCCACATTTTCATAGGAACTCTTTATGATAATGGCGCATGGATCTTAACTACATTATCTGATGGAGTCTGGATAGTCTAGACTTGATACAGGCTCAATTACTCAGTTTACATTCTAACTCATAAGTTATAAGTCAAATTAGATAAGTGTATACAATGTATACGCAACAATGATAAACTGAATTTATATTGAAACAATACACACAATAAAATAAAGCATAATTAATATTTACCTTTGTTGTGTCGCCACTGGTACTGTGGTCAAGAAGCTGCCTCGGCCTCGTCCGAGCCGCTACTGCCCGACCACAATGACACTGGCGAAACGTGAAGCCAGTGTAGGTATTATTCGGAAAAATAAAAGCAATGTTATATGTATATATATATATATATATATATATATATATATATATATATATATATATATATATATATATATATATATATATATATATATATATATATATATATATATATATATATATATATATATATATATATATATATATATATGTATATGCATATATTAAATTTGTTTCATTGTATTGTGTGAATTGTTTCAATCAGCAAGAGGATTCGAACCACTTGTCTCTCGATTGAGAGTCCAATATTCTAACCGCGATGCCACGCGTCCCACATTGGATTTGATAGTGGCACCCTCTGGTGGCTTTACATGATACTGACATGCCAGGGTCCTTCCAGTTGTTTGTGGTTGGCAGGTACAGTTATATTAATGATATGTCCAAAAAATCTTCCCCATTTTCCCGTTCTCCCGTGACTCTTCTATTAATATCAATTGGCACATAGCTGCAATACCGAGCAATTTAAATTCTTACAGTGACTAAACACAAAAAACATACACAATAAACAATAATCAATAGCATCACATTTCTATTGTATGATAAATAAATATTCAAATCACACGGTGTTAACAGAGTACCTAGTGCAGCCATGCATATGACCACACTGAAGCACCTTTGTTTAATCTGTTGATGCAGCAACCATGAAAATGTTCAGTTTGATAAATTGACGCAGTGTAAGTGTGCATATGTGCATTAATGTAGTGAAAGTGTGCATGTTTCGTTTGATTAGATTGTGTACAAGCTGCATACGACATGTGAATGTGCACAACACAGTCATTACAAGTGAAGGGTTACTCACCCATGCAAGTGCACACATATAAATGACCAATATGTGAACAATGCACAACACATGCTCCTTATCGAAATGCTTTATCAACAGTGTGAGGGCACATATGTGACCACTATGTGAGGAATGCTGTGTTCTCAGTGTGAATGCGGAGAGGTGTCTTCAGCATAATATTGCATGCAATCAGTGCTCCACAGGTGTTGCACAGAAATGGTTTCTCACCAGTGTGACTGCACACATGTACCTTTACACTACCACGCCATCAACATACTTTTCTATCAGTGTTATTGAATCATTTCAATGGTCCAAGTGTGCATATTCAAATTTAAAGTATTGCTGTTTCTATTTTTGATGTTATATCTAAAGGGTTTCTGACCCGTGTGAATGCTCATATGTACATAAAAGGTGGAGATTAAAGTCAAGTCTCCATTAAACAATCGATAAGGTCATGTGGAGTGCTGTGAAACCAGGTAACCTAGACTGCCGCGTGCCATATTAAGTGCCGCCGGTATATACAAAACCAATGCAGTGTCAATCAAACAGGATAAGTCAGACAGGGGAATAGTTTAGTAGTTGAGTTTGGATGCAAACAACATGACCATATAACCTACTGGCAAGCTTAGTGAATATTTCATCTGTGATGTAAGGTTATCTAACAGTATTGTGCTACCCTTGAAATTAAGATGCTAATAGGTGCACAGGCCAAAAAACATGACTTTTGTTTTCCTTAAATGAACTACTCCCAGCAAACTGTGTCCCACATGTGTCACATTAGTAGGGGTTACCACGTGTGCATGACCAGAAGTGACTGTAAACTACTGCGGTTTAAGTGTGCATCACAGATGTTTCATTTGAAGGTTTTCTCGCCGGTGTGAGTGCACATTTGTGACTGTAATTGACCACACCATGCGAAGTGTACCCCACAGGTAAAACATTTGTAGGGTTTCGCACCTGTGTGAATGCGGATATGTGACTGTAAATTAGTGCCACATGTGAAGTGTGCACCACAGATCACACTTGTAGGGTTACTCACCGGTGTGAGTGCACATATGTGACTGTAATTGATCATACCGTGAGAAGTGTACCCCACAGGTAAAACACTTGTACGGTATCTCACATGTGTGAGTGCGTATATGTGACCGTAAATGGCTACTCTGAGTGAAGTGTGCACCACAGGTATCACATTTGTAGGGTTTCTCACCTGTGAGAGTGCGTATATGTATCCGTAAATGGCCACTCTGAGTGAAGTGTGTACCACATATGTCACATTTGTAGGGTTTCTCCCCAGCATGGACTAAGAAATGTCTCTTCAAATTACAACTTTGGGTAAACTGTGCATTACAAATATCACATTTGTAGGGTTTCTCCCCAGCATGGACTAAGAAATGTCTCTTCAAATTACAACTTTGGGTAAACTGTGCATTACAAATATCACATTTGTAGGGTTTCTCCCCAGCATGGACTACGAAATGTCTCTTCAAATTACAACTTTGGGTAAACTGTGCACTACAAATATCACATTTGTAGGGTTTCTCCCCAGCATGGACTAAGAAATGTCTCTTCAAATTACAACTTTGGGTAAACTGTGCACTACAAATATCACATTTGTAGGGTTTCTCCCCACCCAGTATGTAAACAGAGATGTGTTTTCAAATCACTATTTCAGATAAACTGTACACCACAGATATCACATTTGTAGGGTTTCTCCCCAGTATGGACTAAGACATGTCTCTTCAAATTACAATTGTGGGTAAACTGTGTGCCACAAGTATCACATTTCTAGGGTTTCTCCCCAGTGTGGAAAGGGACATGTGTTTTTCAATCACTGTTGCGGGTAAACTGTGCACCACAGGTATCACATTTGTAGGATTTTCCCTAGGATGGATATGTACATGTTTCTTCAAAGCAATATTACATGTGAACTGTTCTCCCTGAATTGCGCGTAAACAGTTCCGCACCATTGTGACTGCGCATGTGTAGGCATAAGCCATCACTCCGTAAAAACTGCTTTCCACAAGTTTTACAGTTGTAGGGTTTCTCACCTGTGTGAGTATGGGTATGTACCTGTAAATTACTACTCTGAGCGAATTGTGCACCACATGTGTCACATTTGTAGGGTTTCTCACCTGTGTGAGTGCACATATGTGACTGTAAATGCTTACTCTGAAAATTGTGCACCACGTGTGTCACACTTGTAGGTTTCCTCACCTGTGTGAGTGCGTATAATTATATGATTGTAAATCATTACTCCCCGAGAATTATACCCCACAGTTATCACATTTGTAGGGTTTCACACCTGTGTGAGTGAAGATATGACAGTAAATCAACACTTTGAGTGAAATGTGCACTACAGGTGTCACATTTGTAGAGTTTCACACCTGTGTGAGTGCGGATATGTAACAGTAAATCATCGCTCTGAGTGAAATGTGCATTACAGGTATCACATTTGTAGGGTTTCACACCTGTGTGAGTGCGGATATGTAACAGTAAATCATCGCTCTGAGTGAAATGTGCACTACAGGTATCACATTTGTAGGGTTTCACACCTGTGTGAGTGAAGATATGTGACAATAAATCATCACTCTGAGTGAAATGTGCACTACAGGTATCACATTTGTAGGGTTTCACACCTGTGTGAGTGAAGATATGTGACAATAAATCATCACTTTGAGTGAAATGTGCACTACAGGTATCACATTTGTAGAGTTTCACACCTGTGTGAGTGCGGATATGTGACAGTAAATCATTGCTCTGAGTGAAATGTGCACTACAAGTATCACATTTGTAGGGTTTTTCCCCAATATGGATACGCACATGGTTCTTCCAAGCACTACATTTGAGCTGTGCACCACAGTAATCACATTTAAAGGATTTCTCCCTAGGATGGAAACGCACATGTTTCTGTTCTCCACAAGCATCACAATTAAAAGGTTCAGGCCCATTGTGTTTGCGCATGTGTATACTTAAACGACCACTCTGAAAAAAGCGTTTTCCACAAGTGTCACATTTGAATCGTTTCTCACTGGTATTAGTTTATAAATTCACTTCCATATTTACTCCTGTTTCCACGGACGTTCAGTGATTCGGCTCGAGGTCCTATATCCTCTTAGTGCACTGTTCCTTTCTGTTGCAAACTGCTGTCACTGTCACCAAATTGGTAAAACCAGCAGAACTTGACAGTTGTTGGTGTCAATGTGTGCTAGTCTTTGCAGCTTCATCACTTCATTGTAAACATTTCTGACACCAACTGTTGTCCATTTACATCACGTTATACCTCTGTCATCTGAAACATCATATATTATACCTTTTTTATTTTGGTTTACCAAATGCCAACAAAGTTTTGGGTACTTTGAAAAAAAATTGCATAGTGATTTTTATTGATTTCCACTGACATGGCTGATTTGCTTACGAGTAATCTATTTTTAAAATCAACTGGTAGGGGCGATGTTGATTGTGGAATCGAAGGCTGATTCGGAATTATAGAATTAGACGATGTGAAAGCAGTGGAATAAGAATTGGAATGGGAATTACATCGGGTGGAATTAGAATTTGAGAAAGCAGTGGAATTGGAATTGTATACTGGAATCATCATATTTTTCATTTCCACTGCCACTGGTCTTTTTCTTTCGACATCGTAAAAACGTGCAGCAAAATACAGAGAAGTCAACAAGAAGATCAAACAAAATATGAGAAGAGCAAAAGATAACTGGATAGCAGAACAATGCTGTGAAATTGAAGACAGCTTGAGCAAGAACAACAGCAAGAAGGCTTATCAAATAGTGAAAGACCTGACATCAGTGAAGAAAGGGATAACTACCACTATCCAAGACAAATCAGGGAAATGCCTGGCAGAAAAACAGCAGATCCTCAATCGATGGACAGAATACTGGTCAGAACTGTACAGCCACAACACCAACGGAGACCCAGTAGTACTAAATTGTCTACAAACTACTGAAGAGGACGGCTACCCCATTCTTTGTGAGGAAGTGGAGGCTGCAGTAAAGTCTCTGAAAAAAGGAAAGTCAGCTGGAATTGATAACATACCAGCAGAATTGGTTCAAGCTGGGGGAGAAGCTTTGATTACTACACTTACAACAATCTGCAACAAGATCTGGCAGACAGGAGAATGGCCCACCCCATGGACTCAGTCACTGATCATCACACTTCTCAAGAAAGGCAACCTACAGATGTGCCAAAATTACAGAACAATCAGCCTCATCAGCCACCCGAGCAAAGTCATGTTGAAGATCCTACTCAACAGACTCAAACCCCAGGCAGAAGAGATCATCGCTGAAGAACAAGCGGGTTTTCGAGCAGGACGGAGCACCAGTGAACAGATCTTCAACCTTAGAATCCTTTGCAAGAAACACCTTCAACATCAGCAAAGCCTGTATCATGTCTTCATAGATTTCAAGAAGGCCTTTGATAAGGTATGGCATGCGGCCCTATGGGCAACCATGTGGAAGTACAACATTGGCTCCAAGCTTGTCCGAACCATTGAATACCTATATGACAATGCCACCAGTGCAATAACCTTCAACAGCAGCATAGGAGACTGGTTTCAAAGAACAGTCGGAGTTCGACAAGGATGCCTACTATCACCAACGCTCTTCAACATTTTTCTGGAAAGGACCATGACTGATGCTTTAGGAAACAATCAAGGCACTGTCAGCATTGGAGGCAGGACAATCATCAACCTTCGTTTTGCTGACGACATTGATGGCTTAGCAGGAGATGAACAAGAACTAGCCAATTTGGTGAAGTGCCGAAAAGACCAAACTGATGACAAACAGCATACAAGGCATCAGCACAGAGGTCAAAGTTAATGGACAGAGACTTGAGACAGTAAAAAGCTTCAGGTACTTTGGGATCAATTAGCACAGATGAGGGTTCCAAACCGGAGATATTTGCCAGGATTGCACAGACAACAGCAGCACTAACAAGGTTGAAACCCTTATGGAACGACAGAAACATCAATGTCAGTTCGAAAATAAGGCTGATGTGCTCCCTTGTCATGTCCATCTTTCTGTACGCTTCTGAAACATGGACCCTCTCAGCAGATATACAGAAAAGGATACAAGCCATGGAAATGAGATGCTTTCGGAAGATCTTGCGCATATCATACAAAGACCACGTTACTAACAAAGCTGTCCGCAACAAGATCAAACAAGCCATCGGACCATATTACGATCTTCTTACAACAGTTAAGAAGCATAAACTGAAGTGGTACGGTCATGTATCACGATCATCTGGCCTTGCAAAGACTATCTTGTAAGGTACTGTAAGAGAGGGGAGATGAAGAGGTAGACAGAAGAAGAGATGGGAAGACAACATCAAAGAGTGGACAGGAATGGAGTTCACTGACTCCCAGAGGGCTGTCGAGAACAGGGAAACTTGGAGAGAGCTGGTTAGAAAGTCATCAGTGGTGCCCCAACGATCCTTACGGGTTATGGGAAGGGGAAGTGAAGAAGTGAGTCGTAAAACACGATAAAAAATTTAAATGCTCAAATAAAGTAACATATGGAGAAAAACCAGGTATTTCTCACAACTGTTGTAACCCCCAAGTGAGCTGTTTAATTGCATTTGTCACAACTTTTATTTAAATGCACTGCAAGCTATAGCTTTGTAACTAGGGTTGTATATCTGCCCTTACTTGGATTTTTTTCTTCAATAAGCACGATCTTGTACATTATAATTATTATACAAACACAAATAAACTATTATTGTTTGCATAACATTTATTCTTATATGCATTACATAAAGAAACAAACCTCGATGTCGTATGTTGGAATCATCATATTTTTCATTTCCACTGTCACTTGTCTTTTTATTTTGATGCTGTAAAGACACAATAAACATTATTAAGTAAAGTAACATATGGAGAAAAGCCAAGAATTTGTAACAACTATTGTAAAACCCATGTGAGCTATTTAATTGTATTTGTCACAACTTTTATTTCAATGCACTCTGATCTATAGGATTGTATATCTGCACTTGGTTGCATTTTGTTTGTTATTATTATCATACAAACACACAAACTATTATTGTTTGTATAACTGTTATTCCTCTACGTGTTACATAAAGAAACAAACATTGATGTCCTATATCATGTTGGTGCACTGTCCCTTTATTGAGTGTATTGTCAGTGTTTGTGTACTCTGTAATGTCCGTAGTCCTGCTGTCTAAGTTACAATGTGTAATGTGGTTGCTATTTCACCAAGGATTGTAAGAATATTATATTACATACATTCTGGTGTATATCTGATAACTTAAACAATATATAAAATGGTATTATATTCACTTTTAATTGACAAGATTTTTTACCGTAATAAAAAATGCCAATAATTATGTGCACATATTTGTAACATTACATCAGATAGAAGTTTAGTGGGGGCTTATGGACAGTAGAATAGATTGGCCATACTCTTAGAAACGCAAGACAGCACATCACCAGACAGGCACTTACACAGAACCCTCAAGGCAACAAGAAAAGGGGAAGGCTAGAAAACAACTACTGAAGAGATTGCAGTAGTAACGGAATAACCTGGAAATGCAAGCCCCAATCAATGTCTGGTGGAAAGGAGTCGTTAATGGCCTACCAGGTATCACTTCACTTCACTCACTTAGGCCCTTAACTCCTCCTGGAGCATAGGCCATCCACAACATTTCTCCAGCGCCTCCTGTCTTGGGCAATCCTCTCCAGTTGTTGCCAGCCATTTCCTGTTTGCTTGACGTCTGCCTCGAGGTCACACCGCCAGGTGTTTTTTGGTCTCCCCCTCTTTCTCTTGCCTTGGGGGTTCCATGTCAGGACCTGTCTGGTTACATTTTTTGCTTGGCTTTCTCAAGGTGTGGCCAAGCCATCCCCATCTCCTCTTAAGGATCTCTATCTCTATTTGGGCTTGGTGTGTTATATCCCAGAGGTCTTTGTTGCTCACCTTGTCCATCCAGTGTATTCGCAGAATTCTTCGCAGGCAATGGTTGACAAATGTCTGGATCCTTATCAGAGTGGTCTTGTTTATTCGCCACGTTTCTGCTCTGTACAGCAACATGGACTTTACATTTGTGTTAAACAAGCGTATTTTTGTGGTTTCTCCAATTACCTTTGACTTCAACACATTTCTCAACAGGTGGAAAGCTACCCTTGCTCTGCTGATCCTTTTCTTTACATCAGCCTCTGTCCCTCCATGCGTATCCACTATGCTGCCTAAATATCTGAAATCTCTAACCTCTTCCAGTGTCTCTCCTTCAAGCAAGATTGGTGTTTCGCAAGTAGCATTTGTTCTCAGGATCTTTGTTTTCCATTTGTTGATTTTCAACCTAACCCGTGCTGAAATCAATGCCAGTTGTTTTGTCCTGCATCTTGATAAGGTAACCTTCTTTCCATTCTGCTGGAATTTCTTCTTTTTCCCAGATCTCAAAAAGACTGTACAGCATTTCTACTGAAGTATTTACATTTGCCTTTAGTGCTTCTGCAGGGATACCATCAGGGCCTGCTACTTTCCCATTTTTCATATGTGCGATTGCCTTTTTTATCTCTTCTCTAGTGGGTTTATTACAGTCTATTGGGAGATCTGTCTCAGCTGGTAGGATGTCTGGTTGATTCTGCAGTGTTGGTCTGTTGAGCAGCTCTTCAAAATGCTCTGCCCATCTGTTAAGCTGTTTGTCTGCACCCATCAGGACCCTCCCATTTTTGTCTCTGATTAGCCGCTCTGATTTCTTAAACTTTCCGGCTAACTTCCTTGTTGTATCATAAAGTAGCTTCGTGTTCCTGCTGGCTGCTGCTTTTTCTGCCTCTTATGCAAGTCCCTCCACGAAGTTCCTTTTGTCTGTTTTGACACTTTTCTTCACCTCTCTATTTGCTGCAGTGTGCTCTTTCTGAGCTATTACCTTTGCCGCCCTTGTGCGGCTGCTGTTGACTGCTTCCTTCTTGTCTCTTCTGGTCTGTATTTTCCTCATTGTTTCTACTGAAATCCAGTCTTTCTGTTGGGGTTTCCTTCTGCCAATTATCTCTGGTGTTTACTGCATCATTGATGTGACTCCATTGGCTGTTGATGTCTACTACCTCATCTTCATCACACAGCTCTTGCAGGACTTTGAATCTATTAGCTAATACGACTTTATATTCTCCTGCTGTGCTTGGATCCTTCAGGAAATCCACATTATAACTTGCCTTTCATCTTTCTTGTTCTACTCCATTTCTTCTTACCTTGAGTTTTAGCCTGGCTGTTACTAGGTGGTGATCAGACGCAACGTCAGTGCCTCTCTTCACACGCACATCTTGTAGCGATCTTCTACACATTTTGTTTATGCCAATGTGGTCTATCTGATTTTCAATGACTTGGTCAGGAGATACCCATGTCACCTTATGTATTCTTTTGTGTGTGAACACACTTCCCCCAATCACAATGTTGTTTATTGCACAGGCATTCACAAACCGCTCCCCATTGTCATTCATCACACCCAGCCCATGAACCCCCATCACATCTTCATATCCTTGTTTGTCCGATCCAATCTTTGCATTGAAATCCCCCATAATCATGCTGATGTTTCTATCCCCTAAATTGCTCATGATATCAAGGAGTTGGTTGTAGAATTCATCTTTGGTTTTGTCAGTCTTGTCATTGGTTGGGGCGTAGCACTGCACTATGTTCATTTTAATCCTTTTGTTCTTCGTTCTAAAGGATGCTGTTATGCACCTTGGTCCTCTGGATGCTGCTGCTGCTGCAGCTGCTACTGCAGCTGCTGCTGCTGCTGCTTTTTTACCAGCAGGTTCTCATTGCGCATGCGCATATGAAGTGCCGGACCAACAGCCTTTTTGGATCTGGACCTATAGCAACAGCCTATTTTATATCGCCCAATTTTATTTTTATATGCTAATGATCTCCTTCATATCAGATTCAACTTCATCTGTATATAGGCCTAATCCTGCACACCCTACATTATCATGCACACACAATACCTCAAATATACATCATACACACAAAGCCGTACTAATAACTGTTAAGAACAGTTTTAAAATCGGTTTAGCAATTTCGCAGCAACACTTAGTAATACAACTTGGGGTTATTAAGGTGATGTCCCCTAGTGAATATCACAGTGGTCACATCTCACCGGGATGAGACCACCATTGATTTTCCCATATGCGACCATTATAATGTTTCTTTGGATTACTGATGAATGTGTCATACAATTAAATGTTCTTTACAATTTCACACAACATTTAATCTCTATTAACATACATGTTGTGTACAATTCGTGAAAATGACATACCTCCTTCATCCACAAATCAATCCCAACCTGACACCCATACATTTCTGCTAAGATAAGACAGTGATTTGACATTTATTCGACTTACATCCTATTGACACATGTACGTATTTGTGCAGGCAGTGACCGACCGAAAAGTGCAATCACTGAAAGCTGTGATACCACGCTACAAAAACATAATGTTCACTCACTCAACTCAATCAAAATCACAATCCACATTTCATGGGAACTCTTTCAGATGATGACGGACTAATCCAAGTTTTAACCGGGATACACCATTTCATGGAGTCTGGATAATGTAGACTTGACACAGCTTAATTATTAAAATGTCTGGAAAACATCTCTGAAGCTGCATGGTTATAACTGCATGTGTTTAAATGCAAGGAGCATAGTAAATAAGAAAAACGTATTAAACATTATGGTAGAAGATACTGACCCTCACATAATTGGCATAACTGAATCATGGGCAAACACAGACATAACATATGCTGAATTAGAACTGACAGGATACATAATGTTTAGAAGAGATCGAGTAGGAAGAAAGGGCGGGGGAGTTATTTTATATGTTAAAGAATCTATATAATTCCAGCTTATGAAATAAAATTAGAAAGGGAAGTAGATTGCGATGAAGCTGTTTGGTACAAAATAGTTTCAGGAAATTCAACATTAACTTTTGGATTAGTTTAGCAAAGTGCAAACAAACGAAGAGGATAACACAAAATACAAAACGCTATAAAGGAAGTTAGTAAAGGGGAATGTATCCTAATGGGAGATTTTTGCCACGGACACATACAATGGAAATCTCTAGAGAGTACAGGGATTGAGGACCAACAATTTCTATTTTTAATTCAGGATAGTTTCCTTACTCAGCACATCCAACCAGGGGAGAGAATGTATTAGTCATAGTTTTGTCATCACAAAAAGAATTAGTGGACAACGTAAAAATACATGAACCATTGAGTCACAGTGATCATAATCAAATACACTTCAACATCAAAGTAAAATCAGAAAGTAAAAATAAAAAACATATAGGAGAAACTTCCACAAAGGTAACTAGAAAGATATGAGAAAATACGTAACAAAGCTAGATTAGGATAACATGCTGAGGAATAAGACCGCAATTGAATGTTGGAACATTCTAAAATATGAATTGGAGAGTATCATTGATAAATTTGTTCCCTTGAAAAAACAAGGAAAATGGCCTAGAAAGAAACACTTGTCAAAAGAAGCTATTAGAGAAATTGTGTTCAAGCAAACTATGTGGAGGGTTTACAGGCATACCAGAAAGGATGAAGATTATGTAAATTACAAACAGGCACTTAATGCAGCTACGACTGAAATTAGACAATCTAAAAGAAGCTATGAGCAAAAACTAGCATGTAACATAAAACATGACAGCAAGAGTTTTTATACATATGTCAGGAGTAAACAAAACATACAAGATAAGGTTGGACCTCCAGAAGACAGTGCTGGAAATATAATATCACAAGGTTTTTTAATGATGGAAGTCCTAAATGGTAACTTCAGTTCAGTGTTTACCAGAAAGAATATTAGTACATTACCAGTTCAGATCCTAAATGTCAGGAGGCTAAATCTCACTATTTGTGTGGTGTCATACATTGATGTTTTGTCTAGTGTTATACACTGATGTTTTGTCTAGTGTCATACATTGATGTTTTGTGTAGTGTCATACATTGATGTTTTGTCTAGTGTTATACATTGATGTTTTGTGTAGTGTCATACATTGATGTTTTGTCTAGTGTTATACACTGATGTGTTGTCTAGTGTCATACATAAGATATATTTATGTTTTGTCTAGCTTTGTAGTTTCATACATTGACGTTTTGTGTAGTGTTATACATTTATGTTTTGTCTAGTGTCATACATTGATGTTTTATATAGTGTCATACATTGATGTTTTGTCTAGTGTCATACATTGATGTTTTGTATAGTGTCACACATTGATGTTTTGTGTAGTGTTATACATTTATGTTTTGTCTAGTGTCATACATTGATGTTTTGTGTAGTGTCATACATTGATGTTTTGTGTAGTGTCATATATTGATGTTTTGTCTAGTGTTATACATTGATGTTTTGTGCAGAGTTATACATTGATGTTTTGTGTAGTGTCATACATTGATGTTTTGTGTAGCGTCATACATTGATGTTTTGTCTAGTGTTATATACTGATGTGTTGTCTAGTGTCATACATAAGATATATTTATGTTTTGTCTAGTTTTGTAGTTTAATACATAATAAATATTTAATACATTGACGTTTTGTATAGTGTCAGACACTGATGTTTTGTGTAATGTCATACATTGATGTTTTGTCTAGTGTTATACACTGATGTGTCGTCTAGTGTCATACATAAGATATATTGATGTTTTGTCTAGTTTTGTAGTTTCATACATTGACGTTTTGTATAGTGTCACACACTGATGTTTTGTGTAGTGTTATACATTGATGTTTTGTCTAGTGTCATACATTGATGTGTTGTCTAGTGTCATACATTGATGTTTTGTGTAGTGTCATATATTGATGTTTTGTCTAGTGTTATTCATTGATGTTTTGTGTAGAGTTATACATTGATGTTTTGTGTAGTGTCATACATTGATGTTTTGTCTAGTGTTATACAATGATGGGTTGTCTAGTGTCATACATAAGATATATTGATGTTTTGTTTAGTTTTGTAGTTTCATACATTGACGTTTTGTATAGTGTCACACACTGATGTTTTGTCTAGTTTCATACATTGATGTTTTGTGTAGTGTCATACATTGATGTTTTGTCTAGTGTCATACATAACACATGTTTTGTGTAGTGTCATACATTGATGTTTTGTCTAGTGTTATACACTGATGTGTTGTCTAGTGTCATACATAAGATATATTGATGTTTTGTCTAGTTTTGTAGTTTCATACATTGACATTTTGTATAGTGTCACACACTGATGTTTTGTGTAGTGTTATACATTGATGTTTTGTCTAGTGTCATACATTGATGTTTTGTCTAGTGTCATACATTGATGTTTTGTCTAGTGTCATACATTGATGTTTTGTGTAGTGTCATACATTGTTGTTTTGTCTAGTGTCATACATTGATGTTTTGTATAGTGTCACACACTGATGTTTTGTCAAGTGTCATACATTGATGTTTTGTCTAGTGTCACACACTGATGTTTTGTGTAGTGTCATACATTGATATTTTGTGTAGTGGCGTCATACACCGACGTTTTGTGTAGTGTCACACACTGATGTTTTGTGTAGTGTCATACATTGATGTTTTGTGTAGTGTCATATATTGATGTTTCATGTAGTGTCACACACTGATGTTTTGTGTAGTGTCATACATTGACGTTTTGTGTAGTGTCACACACTGATGTTTTGTGTCGTGTTATACACTGATGTTTTGAGATGACCCCTTCCTGTAATGTAGATTACACTCAACAAACAAACCGTAAACAAATTACATTATTAACAATATTTATTGCAATATGTCTCCGCATGCATGATAAATTAATTTCGATTTGCATGTAACTGCATTACAGACCAAGTGAAATTTTTACAGTGAGCAAACACAATAAAACATACATAAACAATAATTAACGGCATCAAATTTTTTGCTGTATGATCAATAAAGATTCACATGCAACAGTGTTAACCGAGTATCTACTGCAATCACTATGGTTGCAGCTCGATTCAAGCACCACACCTGAAGCACCACATGTTTGAGCACCACGATTAATATGCAATAAGATAGAACCACCATATCTGGTGGACCAGACAAAAACACAAAAAATCACAACCCTGTAGCTGCAGAAAACACAGCATTACAAGGAAAGATAGTAGGACAAACAAACAGTATTAGACAGAAAGATAGCAGGATAAACAAATAGTATTACACGTAAAGATAGTAGGATGAACAAAATGTGTTACACATAAAGATAATAGGACAAACAAACTGTGTTATATGTAAAGATAGTAAGATAAACAAACTGTGTTACATGTAAAGATAGTAGGATAAACAAACTGTGTTAGACATAAAGATAGTAGCATAAAAAACAGTATTACATGTAAAGATAGTAGGATAAAAAAAACAGTATTACGTGTAATGATAGAAGGATAAACAAACAGTATTACATGGAAAGATAGTAGGAAAAACAAACAATATTACACATAAAGGATAAACAAACTGATTAACAAATAATCTCTTCTACATGTAGATGATTACCCAGTACCACAGACATATAGTCCAGAAAATCTCAGGACAAATTGACCAGAAACCCTTTGAAAAATCACTACAACAACATTCATCTCCTCAAACAATGTACTTTGGGTGGTCGCTCCACAGAGAACCATCCACTCAATACTGTGACCAAGCCTCCAACAGGAAAGTAACGTCATCAACAGTTACCCTATGGAAGTTACATTTGTGTAGTAACGTTGTCGCTGTAATGTCCCACAACTCATCTGCCAACTAATATAACAGACCCTGATTGCAACATCAATTCTGTCCATTGGCTGTGGCAACAGCCACATCAGTCCTGCGCCCTGTCTGTTCCAGGGTGACATGAAACGCTCTGTGCCTCTCATGGACATGAAGTCTCGATACTAAAGTTCGATCCACTCTCATCATCAGAGAAGTCCTCATCGTGGTGGTGAGTCAGATGGGTGGGAGTTTCCGCCCTCAGATGGGGCAGAGTTGATGAGTGCAAAACTGGCAGGGTTACGTCAGTCCTGGGTTTGGGTTTCTCATCTGCATTTGTGTCGACGAAAATACGGGAACGAGGCGCCAAGGGTGCTTCCATGACGCCCTCTGGTGTCCTCCCCTGTACTGTCAGCTCATGTGGCATCTGTTGATATGAAATGTTCATTGTCAATTCATGGGTTAAATATGTTTTTAAATCCCAAAATAATAGGAAATCATTTTGCAATAATTCAGTATATAATTAAACTTGAGTCACTAGGAAAATATGACGGCTTACACAGTATTACCATGATCTGTGTCTGCTGGCAGATGTTGGATATACTTACCAGTGATGAGGTTACCTTGAAGTGATAACTGAACAGGTAGTACTTACCTGTTCCATTCATTTATCACTCTCTGTAAGAAAGAGTACTTTCTCATGTCCAACCTACACTGCTCCTTAACTAATGCTGCTTTGTGTCCTCTGGTTCTACTGCCTTCTTTAAGTTTGAAGAACATATTCCTATCAACATCCTCATAACCGTTCACTATTTTAAACACTTCTATTTGGTCTCCTCTTAGTCTCCTGGTCTCTAGTATTGTCAAACCACATTGTAATAAGCAGCTTTCGTAACTAAGGTCTCTCAATTCTGGAATCATTTTAGTTGCTCTTCGTTGTATTCTTTCTAGCTTGTCTATGACTATGTCTTTTTTACAATACGGCCTCCATGCTTGAATACAATATTCCAAATGTGGTCTAACTATTGCTTTGTAGAGGGGTACAATAAGCTGTTTCTCATTATACGTGATAGTTCTCCTAATTAGCCCTAGAATTTGATTTCCTTTCGAAGCAGCAATCTCACATTGCTCTGAAACTTTCATGTCAGCACTAAATGTTACTCCTATGTCCTTTTCTTGTGTGGTTCTACCTAGTACAGCATCCCCCATTTTATATTCTTCATCCATGTTTCCATGTCCTATGTGTATGCATTTACACTTCCCAAAATTGAATAACATTTGCCATTTTTCTGACCATTTAACTAATTTATCTAGATCATCCTGTAAACTTTGTTTATCTGTAATATTAGTAACCTTTCTGAATACTTTTGTGTCATCTGCAAATTTCAGTACTTTGCTAGATATGTCATCTTCCAAATCATTTATATATATAAATTAAAAACAGTATAGGGCCTAATACTGATCCCTGTGGTACCCCACTCAGAACAGATTTCCAGTTTGAAATCTCACCATCTACTATTATTCTGTCTTCTGTGTGTAAGCCACTCTTCTATCCAGTTGATCATTACCTATACCATGGTCTTTTAGTTAAGTAACAATCTTTGATGTGGCACTTTATTGAAAGCTTTCTGGAAATCTAAGTAGACAACATCCACTGGTGACCCGTGATCTACCTACTTTGTAATTTCTTCCAAAAAACATAAGAGATTGGTTAGACATGACCTTGGTTTTAGGAACCCATGTTGAGATGTATTTATTAATTTATGTTTTACAAGGAATTCCACCATGTGGTCTCTAATTAATGTTTCGAGTAATTTACATACAATTGATGTTAAACTCACTGGTCTGTAATTCTCTGGCTTGTTCCTTGATCCCTTTTTAAATAGCGGCGTAATGTTTGCTTCATTCCATTCTGAAGGAACTATTCCTTCTTCTAGTGACAAGTTAAACAATTTTGCAAGTGGTGTACTAATTTGCTCAACAATTTCCTTAAGCAGTTTTGGTGGTATCCTATCAACACCCTGTGATTTATTATCTTTCATCTTCTTAATTTTTTTGCTATCAATTCTGGGGTTACAAATAACTGCCCTAAATGTTTTGATTTACTGCCCTCAAACTTAGTAAACGTAACTGGAAGTGAGCTGATATCTTCTGTGGTAAAAACAGCTGAAATACTCATTCAAGACCTCTGCCATTTGAAACCTGTCTGAAATTATGTTTCCACTGTTGTTTTCCAGTGGTCCGACCTTGTCTCGAACTTTCTGTTTACTCCTTACATAAGCATAGAAACTCTTGCTGTAATTTTTTATATTACCTGCCAATTTTTTTTCAAAGGTTCTTTTAGATTTTCTAATTTCAGTTGTAGCTAGGTTAAGTGCCTCTTTGTAATTTGTAGTCTTCATCCTTTCTGGTACACCTATAAACTTCCAAATAGTTTGCTTAAACACTATTTTTCTAATAGCTTCTTTTGACAAGTGTTTCTTTCTAGACCATTTTCCTTGTTTTTTTAAGGGAACAAATTTATCGATGATACTCTCAATTTCATATTTTAGAATATTCCAACATTCAATTGCGGTCTTATTTATCAGCATGTTATTCCAATCTAGCTTTGCTAAGTATTTTCTCATATCTTTATAGTTACCACCTTTGTGGAAGTTTCTCCTATATGTTTTTTATTTTTACTTTCTGATTTTACATTGATGTCAAAATGTATTTGATTATGGTCACTATTACCCAATGGTTCATGTATTTTTACATTGTCCACTAATTCTTTTTGTGATGACAAAACTATATCTAATACATTATCTCCCCTGGTTGGTTCTAGCACGTGCTGAGTAAGGAAGCTATCCTGAATTGAAAATAGAAATTATTGGTCCTAGCCCCCTGTAATCTCTAGAGATTTGCATTGTATGTGTCCATGGTTAAAATCTCCTATTATGATACATTCTCTTTACTAACTTCCTTTATAGCATTTTGTATGTTTGTGTTATCCTCTTTGTTTATGTTTGGACTTCGGTAAACTAATCCAATAGTTAATTTTTTTATTTCCTGAAACAATTTTGCACCAAACAGCTTCATTGCAATCTGCTTCCCTTTCTAGTTTTATTTCATAAGCCTGAATAGATTCTTTAACATATAAAATAACTCCCCCTACTCTTCTTCCTATTCGATCTCTCCTAAACATTAAGTATCCTGTCAATCCTAATTCAGCATCTGTTATGTCTGTGTTGGCCCATGATTCGGTAATACCAATTATGTGAGGGTCAATATCCTCTACCATAATGTTTAATTTGTGGTTCTTATTTACTATACTCCTACCATTTAAACACACGCATCTATAACCTGCTTCAGACATGTTTTTAGGACATTTTGTTATTGATTTGTCTGTACTAGTGGCCTCTTGTCCTGCTTGAGGCATCTCTATGTAAACCCCCTGTGCTTCTAGTTTAAACGTTTACTACCAAAAATATTTGTTATGTTACCCATGCCACTGTCTACTGCTGCTGTGAGTCCATCCGCAAATACTGCTGCCCCCTTTCCACTTAGATGAAGCCCATCCTTCATGTACATATCAGCCCTTCCAACAAAACTTCCCCACAAATCCAACTTCCTCTTCCCTACAAAGCTTCTGGACTAGCATGTTAATTGCCATCCCCTGGCAATTTCGATATCTGTGATCCCTCCTTCCTATTACTGGTAAAATCCATGACACTATTACCTGCTCAACCCGCATCTGCTTTAATGTTCTGACCAACTTCCTGTATTTCCTAACTATGGCAGTTGTACCTCCCTCTCTACGTTATCTGTCCCTACGTGTACTAAAACAGATCCACCCTTGCTCGAACCCACAATGTGTTCTACCCTCTCAGTTATCGTCTCTATTTTGGCCCCAGGCAAACGAATGACCACGTCATCTCCCTTTTTTAAGACTCTGTTGGTCTTCCTGACTATTGAGTCCCCCACAAACACCCTCGCTCTATTTGACACCCCCTCTATCACTGCCTCAGAATAGCTCTTCCATTGGATCCCTTCCATCACATTCTGTCCTGCAGCCTTGTCACTTGGCAGCCTGTTATCAGTCTCTCTCTCACCCGTCAACATGTCACCTTTCCTCATATCTCTCGTCATATTCCCCCAATTTATCATCTACTGTCCCCCACCAGAACCACTGGCACAACCCACCTGCTCCCTTCCCACCACTGCCACAACAAGCAGCCTCAGCTGTTCCAACTCCACCTCAAGTTCCTTCATCTTCGTACATCCTCTATACTCAAAACTAAAACTATCCGCCTGAACCTCAGCCCAGGACGTCTCACACCCGGACTTGATGAAGCCCACCCAGTTGCTGCAACTGCTGCATATTAAATGCCTGGTGGCCTTTACCTGCCGTTTGCACGGCGCCATCACAAAAGTTGGTCTTAATTTGATTGCTACGTTAGCCTTGAATAAGGCTGTTTTTGTGTTCAAAAGAACACTTTAGGCTAATATATAGGTAGCTGAAGGGGTAATACTTATCAGCATTGGAATTGCCTTGAAGAGATAGCTGAAGGGGCAATACTTACCAGCATAGGAGTTGCCTTGAAGAGATAGCTGAAGGGGCAATACTTACCAGCATAGGAGTTGCCTTGAAGAGATAGCTGAAGGGGCAATACTTACCAGCATAGGAGTTGCCTTGAAGAGATAGCTGAAGGGGCAATACTTACCAGCATAGGAGTTGCCTTGAAGAGATATCTGAAGGGGCAATACTTACCAGCATAGGAGTTGCCTTGAAGAGATAGCTGAAGGGGCAATACTTACCAGCATAGGAGTTGCCTTGAAGAGATAGCTGAAGGGGCAATACTTACCAGCATAGGAGTTGCCTTGAAGAGATAGCTGAAGGGGCAATACTTACCAGCATAGGAGTTGCCTTGAAGAGATATCTGAAGGGGCAATACTTACCAGCATAGGAGTTGCCTTGAAGAGATAGCTGAAGGGGCAATACTTACCAGCATAGGAGTTGCCTTGAAGAGATAGCTGAAGGGGCAATACTTACCAGCATAGGAGTTGCCTTGAAGAGATAGCTGAAGGGGCAATACTTACCAACATAGGAGTTGCCTTGAAGAGATAGCTGAAGGGGCAATACTTACCAGCATAGGAGTTGCCTTGAAGAGATAGCTGAAGGGGCAATACTTACCAGCATAGGAGTTGCCTTGAAGAGATAGCTGAAGGGGCAATACTTACCAGCATAGGAGTTGCCTTGAAGAGATAGCTGAAGGGGCAATACTTACCAGCATAGGAGTTGCCTTGAAGAGATAGCTGAAGGGGCAATACTTACCAGCATAGGAGTTGCCTTGAAGAGATAGCTGAAGGGGCAATACTTACCAGCATAGGAGTTGCCTTGAAGAGATAGCTGAAGGGGCAATACTTACCAGCATAGGAGTTGCCTTGAAGAGATAGCTGAAGGGGCAATACTTACCAGCATAGGAGTTGCCTTGAAGAGATAGCTGAAGGGGTAATACTTACCAGCATAGGAGTTGCCTTGAAGAGATAGCTGAAGGGGCAATACTTACCAGCATAGGAGTTGCCTTGAAGAGATAGCTGAAGGGGCAATACTTACCAGCATAGGAGTTGCCTTGAAGAGATAGCTGAAGGGGTAATACTTACCAGCATAGGAGTTGCCTTGAAGAGATAGCTGAAGGGGTAGTACAGCAGATTGAGGAAGTTGGACGAGTACAAGTCAGCATATCTCATTACTTGACTTGCAAAGAATGTCTGTCTTGAACCTGCAACTCAACAACAATAGCAATCAATTCACATTGTCTAGTAGTGAATTTATTTAGCAGTACAAGCACAACTCTTGCTCAACACATCAAGGAGGTAACTACCAATCTCTACAACATAATAACACCTTTAATCTATGGTCGTATGGCCAGATTTATGCATGACATAACAACTGTGTTTTCCAGGCAACAACAAATTATGATGTATTACCAATTTGCATTGTTTCATAAGCGAATCGATACTATGAAAAAATATACTAATCGAATTCACTGCTTGAAATCAAGATCTATATATATGAGGAACGGATAACTAAATTACTGCTAGATTTGCACTGGCATCACATTTTTATATATGTAAACATATACAACTAGTTGACAGTAAAATATACATTTTGATTGAATGAACATACCACTTCGAAAGAGACTTCCCAGCATGCCATAGGCCATATCGAGTTCATGAGAAACTTCCTGAAACATTTATACATCCTACAGTAAATAAAATAGCTGCTGCAAGTGATAAGTACATATCAGTTATTTTGATTCTCAAATTTACTTCAGAACGACATTCTACTACTGCCACTAGAAACAACCAATTTATTGGAGGTTTTTTAAGAAATGCCATTAGAAAAAGGCTAGCTTCACAAACAAGTGTTATCAAAACTATTTTCTGATGAATCAAACAGACAATACAATAACACAATTACCCATCTGACTAATGGTCTGTGTACGTACCCGTACTAAGGCATTGATCTTGCTTGCATCGGGAATCTCTGTTGAGGTGCTGTCCAGTCCCCTGCAACACCAATTTAATTTAGTGGACTTCAAAGAAAGGATCATACTAATTTTTAGGTGGTTGTAAAGATAGACTGTCAAATCATTGGGTTTAGCCATAAACACCAGTTATATAAATAAAACAGAATTTGTTTTACTTTTTATTTATTAGTCCAACACTGAATTGAAATTGTCTGTCAAATGTGAAATCTGTTTTCGGGCAGGCTAAAATTCCCATCGGACCAGGGAATGAGATTCGGATCGACGTGTTATGTGACTTTGAAATATGGTGGACGAAGGAACAGTTTCTGTTTTTTCTATGTGTACATGGATTATATCTTCCTAGACTACTTTCTCGGGTGTTAACAGGTATGCTTTACGGACCTTTGACGAAAGACACATCAGTAAGATAACAAACAGCACATAGGAAATGACGTGTTAGGAATATGATGAGTTGACCCATCACCTGAAGAGAGTTGCGAGCGCCTCATCAAGCTGTTGTAGTCTCTTGTACTGAGCCTCCTTACTGAGCCACACATGCAGCTCCTGGGCCAACTCAGGCACCACGAGGAACGTCCGCCAGCCCTGGATCTTCTTCGACTTTAGGATGTCTCCAAAAATGTGGTCACCTACATACAGCACGTCCTTGCCTTTCGCACCAATCAGCTGGGAGAAGATGTCACATGACCCTGAAGTGATCAAAGTGGGTCAGATCAAAGGTCATGCCAAGGTGAAGGTTAGAATAAAGAGAAAGTTTATAAACCACTACTAGAAGAGAGTCATATCTAGACAAGAACTATGTCCAGAATGGGTTCATACCTCCAGAGTAGATCTGGCCTTTTCGTAGCGGCCCCATGTGACCCCCAATCTTCACCGCCCCCGATGCCTGTCAACACACAGTGTAGCACACACATTCACCATATTGTCTGAACAATGTGCAATATGGTGAGTTCAACAAGGATACTAAGTGGCAGTGCAGGACATGTTTAACAATATGGTGAGTTCAACAAGGACACTAAGTGGCAGTGCAGGACATGTTTAACAATATGGTGAGTTCAACAAGGACACTAAGTGGCAGTGCAGGACATGTTTAACAATATGGTGAGTTCAACAAGGACACTAAGTGGCAGTGCAGGACATGTTTAACAATATGGTGAGTTCAACAAGGACACTAAGTGGCAGTGCAGGACATGTTTAACAATATGGTGAGTTCAACAAGGACACTAAGTGGCAGTGCAGGACATGTTTAACAATATGGTGAGTTCAACAAGGACACTAAGTGGCAGTGCAGGACATGTTTAACAATATGGTGAGTTCAACAAGGACACTAAGTGGCAGTGCAGGACATGTTTAACAATATGGTGAGTTCAACAAGGACACTAAGTAGCAGTGCAGGACATGTTTAACAATATGGTGAGTTCAACAAGGACACTAAGTGGCAGTGCAGGACATGTTTAACAAGTAAATAAGGTGGTGCATAGCATATGCTACAAAACTGAACGCTGAGAGAGATGTTTCATAGCTTGCTCCTTTAGTCTTAATAGGAGTCTCCCAAATCCAATTTGTACTGTACATGTGCTTACATTTACCCACAATTTAATTTTTTTAATGTATTCATTATTGTTACTGTACTATTATGTACAAATGGATCAATACACAATTCTGTCTATTGTCTGTAATTTACAGTTACATGCAGTATATCTATGTAATTCTTGCTCACAGATGTTACCTATAATAATAAGACATGGATGTCAGCACTAGCATAATGCATGTGTGTACCATAGAGGGTTAAATACCCACCCTATCGACCTGCCGAAGTATTGTGCCTTCCCTGAAGAATGTTGGTTTCTTGGCATCCACCACTATATAGTCAAAGTATGATACCCAGTCTCTCTGTGGTTGGCCAGGCTACAACACAAAATAACAATGCTATTAGTTGACAAAGTAATTAATTAATTGTCCCTATTAAATTTTATATAAGGGCAAGGACATACAAATTTCTCACATAAATCTATTTAAGTTTAAGTTTTATCTCATTTTAATAGTATTTTAGTAAGCTGATATTTTTTCTCTCCATTTTTACATTATTGTAATGGTTAATCATTATAATCCATTCATCATTTGTCATGTATGCAATTCTACAGTAAACCATTAAAGTGTAAAGTGCTTTGAGCAGCGCTAACAACTGGATACTGCGATATGTAAGAACTTACTTTTATAAAGATGTAAGATTTCTGGTCAACTTAGCAACCAATTTTTAGCATCAATTCCTGAATACAGAAATAGTTTAAATAGACATACCTTGGCAGGAAAATCCAACAGGTAGGCCATGATTTTCTGAAAGCAGAAATGCAGATCAAATATATGTTGCTAGAAACCAAATGTTCTCTGGAATGATTGTGGCTATGTTCAACATAAAAATTAAATATTACTGTGACCACGTAAGGTAACCTGAGTAACCACGCATAGCACACATGGCTGTCCAGGTAGACTCCCACCTGGGGTGGCCTATACATATTTACACAGAGATGACATGCCTTAAATTGCATCTTGGGAAATCTTGAGGAGAACACGGGATTGAATTTGGTGGATTTTATATTTGTCTAAAGCGTGGAATATTGATTGGATAAGTATTATTATTGCGTGTATATTAAACATAAACTTACAAGAGTCCTTGTTTAGTCAATAGTTGCTGTTAAAATTTAGCTATAGAAGTAATTTAGGGTAGTTTATATCGTAGGTCTCCGAGGACTCGGTAGCGCGAGCGATAATTAAGGGTGGTTGTTTTCAGTTGATTGGGTACATAATACGAGACATAATATTACTGTAAATAATTTAGTACATATTAAATATTGAAAACCTGAATATTTTGTTTTAGCAACATTTATTGTTAAAAGTTAGCCGTAGGTAGTAATTCAGTGTTATTCAAATAAGGTCACTGAAATTTCGTTAGCGCGAGCGATATTATGTTTTGTTAGTCAGCTGTTACATAGAAAGTAAGTTGCAAGGCAGTAGCTGTAAATTTAATTAAGACATAAGTAACATACTATAAAGTGTGTATTACAACACAAAAACAGTCTTTGTGAAGACTACCTAGTATAAATTGATTATAAACGGATTATAAACAAATACAAATTTAATTTCTAACATGGCGCCGTGCAAACGCCAAGTAAAGGCAAAACGTAATTTGATATGTTCTAGCTGCGACAGCTGGATAGACTTTGCAAAGTCCGGGTGCGTAAATTCGTGGGCGGAGGTGCAAGCGGATGATTTCCATTTCGTGTGTAGGGGGTGTACTACAGTGAAATATCTGCAGGAGCAGGTGATTGAACTAAGGCGTATGATTTTGATGATGACAGGGCAGGGTGAGACAGAAGTGAACAGAGGTGGTGAGAATGATGAGAGCAGAGGTGGTGACACCGAGGAGAGCAGAGGTGGTGAGACTGAGGAGAGCAGAGGTGGTGAGACCGAGGACAGCAGATGTGGTGAGACTGAGGAGAACAAGGAGAGCAGTGGCAATGTGAGGGAGAAAGCTGGTAAGAAGAAGAAAGATGACAGAAGGCAAAGAATGCAACAAAAGAGAGGTAAGCGGGTGAGTGGAGAGGGATTGCCAGGTGGTAAGACGGTAAAGGTTGATGATAGGAGAGAAAGGGGGCATACTAGTAGTGTGCAACAGGAAAGGAGCTTTGCCGATGTAGTATCACAGGGGAAAGCGAGGAAAGCCCGGGTATTTATGGGGGATTCCATCATTAGGAAAGTGGATAAAATTGTAAATAGAGGAGATGACATAACAGTATGCCTAACAGGGGCAAAAGTAGAGGATATAGCAGAGAAGGCAGGACAGGTCATGGGTGGTGGCACGGGAGGTGCTGTTCTCGTGCATGTGGGAATGAACAATGCAGATAAGGAGGGAACGTCAGCCATCATTGGTAAGTACAGGAGGTTGATCAAGACACTTAAAGAGGCACGAGTTGGGCAGATCGTATTGTTGGGGATATTACCAATAATGGGAGGCAGGGGTGAGAAATATAGGAACTGTAGAAGGATGGCGATCAACACACAGGTACGGAAGGTATGTATGGAGGAGGGAGTAGGCTTCGTAGACATGTGGTTAAACTTTGTGGGAAGAGGTGACTTTTTCATGAGAGATGGACTTCATCTGACAGGGAAGGCGCTGCAGTTCTTGCGTGTGAGTTTGTCAGAGTTGTCGACGAGGGCACAGGTACCATAGATTATTTAAACTAGATGCGCAGGGGGAACTGACAGAGAAAACTCAAAGGAGTACTACTACAAATACACATCCAAAGAAATGTTCACCAATAATTTCAGACAATGAACTTAAATGTGTATGCTTAAATGCCAGGAGCATAGTAAATAAAAAAAGTGAGTTAGACATTATGGTAGCAGATATTGATCCTCATGTAATAGGTATCACAGAATCATGGGCAAATGAAGATATAATAGATGCTGAGTTAGCACTGACAGGCTATGTAATGTTTAGGAAGGATAGACGAGAAAGAAGGGGAGGTGGAGTAATTTTGTATATTAAAGAATCTATCCAAGCATATGAAATTACACTGAAAAGTGAAGCAGATAGTGTGGAAGCAATTTGGTGTAACATAGTTACCAGGAACTCAACATTAACAATAGGAGTAGTTTATCGTAGTCCTAACATAGGACAAGAGGAAGATGTAAAATTACAAAAGGCGATAAGGGAGGTGAGCAAGGGAGAATGTGTTATAATGGGTGATTTTAACCATGGCCATATACAATGGGAATCATTAGAGAGTGCTGGAGGTGACGACCATCAGTTTCTACTTCTAACACAGGATTGTTTCCTTACTCAACATGTCTTGGAACCAACCAGAGGTGGGAACGTGTTAGATTTAATTTTGTCTTCTCAAAATGAATTAGTTGAAAATGTTAAAGTACACGAACCTTTGGGTTCAAGTGACCATAACCAAATCCATTTTAATATAAAAGTAAAAACAGGGAATACACATAAAAAACAATGGAGGAGGAACTTCAACAAAGGCAGATATAAAGTGATGAGAACATATCTAGCAAATATAGATTGGAATAATTTGCTGAAGAACAAGACAGCAACAGAATGCTGGACTTGTTTAAAATATGAGATTGAGGGCATTATTGAGAAATTTATTCCATTAAGAAAACAAGGGATAAGATCCAGGAAAAAACACCTGTCAAAAGAAGCTATTAGAAAAATTGCTCACAAACAGATGCTGTGGAAGGTCTATAAACACACTGGAAATGTAGAAGACTACACCAACTACAAAGAGGCACTTAACCTAGCTACTACTGAAATTAGAAAATCTAAAAGAACCTTTGAACAAAAATTGGCAGGTAATATAAAAAATGACAGCAAGAGTTTCTATGCTTATGTAAGGAGTAAACAGAAAGTTCGAGATAAGGTCGGACCACTGGAAAGCAACAGTGAAAACATAATTTCAGATGGGTTCCAAATGGCAGAGGTCCTGAATGAGTATTTCAGCTCAGTTTTTACCACAGAAGATATCAGCTCACTTCCAGTTCCATTGACTAAATTTGAGGGCAATACATCAGAATATTTAGGGCAGTTATTTGTAACTCCTGAAATGATAGCAAAGAAAATTAAGAAGATGAAAGATAATAAATCACCTGGAGTTGATGGGATACCACCAAAACTGCTAAAGGAAATTGTTGATCAAAGTAGTACACCACTTACAAACTTATTTAACTTGTCATTAGAAGAAGGAATAGTTCCTTCAGAATGGAAAGAAGCAAACATTACGCTGCTGTTTAAGAAGGGATCAAGGAAGAAGCCAGAAAATTACAGACCAGTGAGTTTAACATCAGTTGTATGTAAATTACTTGAAACATTAATTAGAGACCACATGGTGGAATTCCTCATAAAACATAAATTAATAAATACATCTCAACATGGATTCCTAAAAGCAAGGTCATGTCTAACCAATCTCTTATGTTTTTTAGAAGAAATTACAAAGTGGGTAGATCACGGGTCACCAGTGGATGTTGTCTACTTAGATTTTCAGAAAGCTTTCGATAAAGTGCCACATCAAAGATTGTTACTTAAACTAAAAGCCCATGGTATAGGCAATGATGTAATCAACTGGATAGAAAAGTGGCTTACACACAGAAGACAGAGAGTAATAGTAGATGGTAAGATTTCAAACTGGAAATCTGTTTTGAGTGGGGTACCACAGGGATCAGTGTTAGGCCCTATACTGTTTTTAATATATATAAATGATTTGGAGGATGACATATCTAGCAAAGTACTCAAATTTGCAGATGACACAAAAGTATTCAGAAAGGTTACTAATGATACAGATAAAGAAAGTTTACAGGATGATCTAGAAAAATTAGTTAAATGGTCAGAAAAATGGCAAATGTTATTCAATTTTGGGAAGTGTAAATGTATACACATAGGACATGGAAATATGGATGAGGAATATAAAATGGGGGATGCTGTACTAGGTAGAACCACACAAGAAAAGGATTTAGGAGTAACATTTAATGCTGACATGAAAGTTTCAGAGCAATGTGGGATTGCTGCTTCGAAAGCAAATCAAATTCTAGGCCTAATTAGGAGAACTATCACGTATAAGGAGAAACATCTAATTGTACCCCTGTACAAAGCAATAATTAGACCACATTTGGAATATTGTATTCAAGCATGGAGGCCATATCGTAAAAAAGACATAGATAAGCTAGAAAGAATACAACGAAGAGCAACTAAGATGATTCCAGAATTAAGAGACCTTAGTTACGAAAGTCGCTTATTACAATGTGGTTTGACAACACTAGAGACCAGGAGACTAAGAGGAGACCAAATAGAAGTGTTTAAAATAGTGAACGGTTATGAGGATGTTGATAGGAATATGTTCTTCAAACTTAAAGAAGGCAGTAGAACCAGAGGACACAAAGCAGCATTAGTTAAGGAGCAGTGTAGGTTGGACATGAGAAAGTACTCATTCTCACAGAGGGTGATAAATGAATGGAACAAACTGCCAAACGATTGTGTTAATGCTAGTAGTGTGAATATGTTTAAAAATTGTATAATTGTAAATAGAATTGACAGATATCTGATAAGGGCGGGCTACACATAGATGAGAAAATTGTTGGACTCTCGATAAGCCAATGGCTTCCTTGTCCACTTGCCATCTGGAACTTGTTGTTAGAGATGGCAATCTTGTTAAATCTTGTTAAATCTTAAAGATTATAAAAAAAGCACATTGAAAGCATGACACGAAGAGGTGCTCAACACCACACATTTGCATTACTCACGAGACATTCATAATAGTTGTAATAATAACCATAATTACATTAATAATTACATTCTTGTCATTACAGTGATTTCCCATGCTTGAAAGGGTCAATCAGATTCTTTCTAATGTGATTTGTCGTATCATGCATGTATAGAAAAAATTTTATTTAATGGGGCAACTCCTAGCTGCAGTACAGTACACCTATGAAAGGGTGAATACATACACCCGTCAGATATGGCCTCTACAAAATGTTACACACACGTGAACACCCAGCCCCCACCATACACCTGAACACCCAGCCCCCAGACACCACCATACACCTGAACACCCAGCCCACAGACACCACCATACACCTGAACACCCAGCCCACAGACACCACCATTCACCTGAACACCCAGCCCCCAGACACCACCATACACCTGAACACCCAGCCCACAGACACCACCATACACCTGAACACCCAGCCCCCAGACACCACCATTCACCTGAACACCCAGCCCCCAGACACCACCATACACCGGAACACCCAGCCCACAGACACCACCATACACCTGAACACCCAGCCCACAGACACCACCATTCACCTGAACACCCAGCCCCCAGACACCACCATACACCGGAACACCCAGCCCACAGACACCACCATACACCTGAACACATCATTACAATGTTAACAATAATTTGGAACTATCAGAAGTTGAACATACGACCACTATATATATATTATATATATATAAATATATATATATATATATATATATATATATATATATATATATATATATATGTGTGTGCGGGGCATGGTAGTCTAGATGGTAGAGCGTCAGACGTTCGGTCGAGGGGACCGGGGTTCAAAAGATCCCACACGGGTAAATGTGTAACCTACTGTGGATTCCATCTCTCATGAGTAACTGCAGAAGCGTCCATGAAGTGGCTCAATCAATTCTGCTAACCACCTCACAAGGGGATACAAGTGAAAAAAATATATATATAGAGAGAGAGAGAGAGAGGGAGAGGGAGAGGGAGGGAGAGAGAGAGATAGTGAGAGAGGGACAGAGATCTTACACAAAGATAGACAACTTACGGATGTGTAACCATAGCCACTGTTTGTCAGCAGAAATGTCTTTGCACCATGCTCTTGCATCCTAAACACACAGATAAAACAACATAACATCATCATAAAGTACAGTGAGTAGCATATATGTCATACTAAATAGACATAATTGTATTTATGGTGATTCATACAAAGCTACTATTCCCATGGGTGCAGTTGGTCAACAGAGAATCAAACTTTCAGCCAAGGTCATGTCTTGCTGTCATTAACCGAGTGTAAACCAGAATAATGCCTCATAATTTAATTTCTCTGCAGGATACCAAACTTTTATTTCTCTGCAGGCTACCATATTTTTATTTCTCTGCAGGCTACTAAACTTTTATTTCTCTGCAGGCTACCAAATGTTTATTTCTCTGCAGGCTACCAGATTTTTATTTCTCTGCAGGCTACCAAATTTTTATTTCTTTGCAGGCTACCAAATATTTATTTCTCTACCAGGGAGCCAATTTGTATTTAGTCCCCTACAAGACTAAAATTAAATGGCTGGAAGCTGAAACAACCAGTGACCGCATAGAATCAACAAAACATAAGTGTTTGGATTGATCAATACAATGTGACTGCAGAATCCGTTCGACGACAGCACAGACATGGATTACAATGAAGTAAGTAAGAGTTTACATGAAGAACTTACCTGTCCAGCATGACAGGAAGTCTGTCATCTTTCACGACAAACTCATCAATCCTTTCAACTGTCAGTTGCTTCAATCTTCCCTGCAAACATATCACAATGCTCTTACAATTCTGAGAATAACTATCCAATCCAGGTACATGACAACATTTCAGACTCAGACTCAGACTCATTTATTTTGACCAAGTAAATGTAGCACAATCGACATATAAACAAAGTAAATAAAATAAATGGTCACAGAGACTCCCATTGAGACATTGAGTATGTTGCTATCATGGGAGCCACCACTGGTTTAGTCAAGCAATTTAAAATATTATATTAAAAATTAAGAATACAAGTGATAGCAATAATAAAAGTACTAAGTTTATAATTATATAATAATCATATATATATATATATATATATATATATATATATGTATAAACTATATGTATACAAGCACATCCATGTACATATATGCATATGTATGGCTGCCTACAAGATATACCTACATATTAATTACACAAATAAATAACTATACACGTATGCCCTGATATCGGCAAATGTAACAATTTGTTTTGGTACAGTTGTATTCATAATTACCAAGAAGATATTGTTTTATGTAACTGGAGAAACCATATAGACTATGAGTATGGACTTTGTCAGTAATATCATTTGGACTACTGTTACAGTTCTAATCATGCTGTATCTAATACATTTGTTTGCGAAAACATGATTATTTCTTGACATAAATAAGCGATTTTTGTCTCGTGTGTTATATTGATGTATTTCAAAAGTGTTAGTATAAGGTATATTATAAAAATATTCAGGTAGTTGTTTATTTATTAATTTATGATAAAACTTAAGTTCTTGTAGCTTGTAGATGTCACTGACCTTTAATAATTTGAGTTCTTTATAAATAGGAGCAGTGTGTGCATTATATTTACTTAACGTGATTATTCTAATTGCTTTTTTCTGAAGTATAAATATGCGTTGCGTTTGATACCCCCATGCCAATATACCATAGTTTATATGAGGTAATATGATAGAATTGTACATTGTCCTTAGAATATGCTGTGGTAAAAAATGTGTTAGTTTTTTTAGAATTCCAGTGGTTCTAGATATTTTGTATGCTACTTTGTTTATGTGACTGTCCCAGTTCAAGTGATTATTTAATGTGATGCCCAAAAAGTTGAAGTTATTTACATATTCAATTACAGTTCCATTTACTAATAGCACAGGCTTTTCTACTTTCTTTTGTGGCATATTAAAAATCATAGCTTTAGTTTTGTCAACATTTAGAGCAAGTTTGTTTACGTTAAGCCAGTCACATATCTTGTTTAGTTCTTCGTTTATATTGTTATTTAAGTCACTGGGTCGATTAAAGACATCTAATGTACTGGTTAGGGTTGTATCGTCAGCATAAGTTATGAAGTTGAAAAGGTCACTAGCAATTGGTAGGTCATTAATGTATATAATGAACAACAAAGGTCCTAATATCGACCCTTGCGTGACACCAGTAGTAATATATGCTTCTTTAGAATTTACGTGTCCAAATTGTACGTACTGTTTACGATTTGATAAATAGTTCTTAAAGAGGTTAAATGCTGTGCCTTTTATGCCATAGTGCTTTAATTTATCCATGAGTATATTATGGTCTATTGTATCAAAGGCTTTTGATAAATCAATATATATATATTTATTGGAGTTAGATGTTTGTCCATTTCCTGAATAATTCTGTCTATTATTTCAAGGGTAGCAAGTTCGGTTGAATGTTTCTCTCTGAAGCCATATTGACTACTGTAGTATAGCTCTCTATTGTGGAAGTATTCGTGTAGTTGGTCAAATATGACTCTCTCAAATACTTTAGAAATTGCTGGTAATATCGAAATTGGACGGTAATTATCAAAAATGGTATCATCACCTTTTTTGAATAGTGGTATTACTTTAGCAACTTTTAGTTTGTCAGGAAATATACCTGTTGACAAAGATTGATTGAGTATTGTGGTGACAGGTTTACAAATTTCATGTTTTATTGTTTTTAATAATATAGTTGATATGCCGTCTTTGCCACTTCTAGATTTAGGATGCATACGGTTAATTATATTAATTGTAGTATCTTCAATTATAGGTTTAAACGTGAATTTATGTATGGTCTGGTTTTTCAAATAATCTGTATGACATTTGCCGTTACTACTTATTTGTGATGCAAGTTTGGGACCAATATTTGTACAAAATAAATTAAATTGATTGGCAATATCCGTTTTATCGGTAACAGTTGTTCCATCAATTTTAAAAGAGTTAGGAAATTGTTCAGTCTTTGTTGTTTCATTAATTATTTCTTTAATAATTGACCATGTTTTTTTAATGTTGTTCTTATGTTTCTCAAATCTCGATTCAAAATATATTTTTTTGGCCAGACGAATATTTTTTTTAAGAATTTTATTATAAGCGTGCAGATTAGTTTTAAGGACCTAATATCTTGCTGTGTCTATAGTAGTTTGCTTCATTTTTAGATATAGCTTATCTCTAAACGTTATTGATCTAATAATACCTTGGGTAATCCAAGATGATTTTTTATATTTATGTTTGTTATATTTAATTGTCTTAGTGGGTAAGCATTTAATCATAGTATTTAAAATAATTTCTTCAAGAATGTTATAATTTTCGTTGGGATTACCATCAATATTCTTATTTAGTTTATCATAAATGTTTGAGTGTATTAATTCTAATCTAAATTTATTTAGCGAATCCGGACTTTTCTGTGTTATTGTTATGAATTTGGGTACCGTGTCTCGAGTTAATATGCAGTCCATGCAAATGAAACAGGGAAGATGATCAGAAATTTGGTTGATTAAAATGCCAGAAGTGGAGTTCAATGACCCCTCTGACAGTTTACATAAAAAATTGTCAATAAGTGTCCAACGATGTTCTGAAAATCTGGTAGGCAATGTGATTCTAGGAAAGAAGCCTTGTGCACTGATCATGTCAAAGTATTCACTAAATACAGGTTTTTCTTTGATTTTCAGTAAGTCAATATTAAAATCACCTGCTATGATAACTTCACTCTTTAGTTTTGGTAAATGAGTGAGTATCGGGGTTAATTCGTCAATAAAGGTCTTGTAATTCTCAATAACATCTCTTGGTGGTCTATATATATTTCCCAGTATAATTTTTTTTTGGATAGTATTTCCAGTTATCTCAATAAACTGTCCTTCCCATACATTTGATACATTGTTAATAGATAATATTTTATAGTCATATTTATTACTAAGATATATTGATAGGCCACCATGAGCACTACAAATTTTACCTTGAGAGATTAATGTAAAACCATCTATTTGCAGCAAAGAAATGTTGGAGTCATTGGATAACCATGTTTCTTGTAAACAAATGGCTCCAATTTCACAGCTGTTGTTTCTTAAATTTTCTAATTTCATATTAATTTGATCCATTTTTGCATTAAGGCTTTGACAATTTAGACTCAACACTACAAAAGTGTTCTGCTTGTTTTTTATTTTGTCTATTAATTCTTCATCAGTAAAATATGGAGAATGTTTAATAATTTCAAGTTCTCCATCTGGTAAACTTTCATTGAATTCGTTTATTTGTAAGATGTGATTTAAAGAGTTAACTGTTAACCCTCCAACATTTCTTAAAAAGGAATCATCATCGTTAAAAAGAAAACCATTTCTAGCCATGTTCAAAGTCCGTTACACGTGAACTTGACATAACTTGACATCATATTAACAGTAATTGGTACATCAATTAATATCCACAAATGGAGCACAGGTGCTAAAATGAAACGCGTTAACGAGAACATCTATGATATTGAAAAGTGCAATGATAGCAAAAAAACATACAATGCTGTGACATTAACATAGATAAATAGTGCTTGGACAGTGTTAATTAAATAGTCAGAATTACAAAAGAACAAAACAAAATGGGCAAAAAACAAATACGGATGAGTACACGTATTAGTGACGCCAGTGTATGTAGGCAGAATGCCTACAGCTTGCAGATACATCGCCATTTTTTTGCATTAAAGTCAGATTTTGATTGTATCTGGAGACACTACACTACACTCAACGTCCAAGTTGCTGGAGCTCGCGCTCAGTGGTAATATTCACCTTTCGCCCAGATGACGTAAGACAGACAATGCGCCCATTTTACCATGTAATCAAATGTTACAAGAAATACAAACAATTAAACTACTATTAGAGGTCTGATTATGATTAAAAAGCCACATAAAACCTAGTGCATGTCATGGCATGTCAATACTGAGTTTCTACTAAAAGTACCGGGAAATGAACAGAAACTTGTCAAATTTGCAAATGTTACCAGAAATAGATATTAAGAATTTTTAGTCAAATTGAATTAAATCTATTGCTGTACTGACGATTATGTGGACCCAGTCAACAGCCTCTCTGACGTCTTGGAAGACAGACTTGTAGTGCATGAATAGGTCTCCGTCCTTTACTCCAGTCGGCTCCCTGCAAGAGCACATCTTTAACACTTCAACCATATTTAACATAGGCTATCTGTTTTCTTTCAAGTTTCTCTTACATAATGTTGTTCTCAACACACACACGACTTTTTGAAGCAAATATACATTCAAAGTCAGACCACATTAGAGCAAAATGTTGTGGAATATATAATCATGAGGAAAACATTAAGCTTAGATGAGAAGGATTTGTGAAATGAGAGAAATTCATCTATTTTAAGACATAACAAATTATTTCGTAGTACTATCACATGGAACTCTATGACTTCTGAAGAAATGCTACTAATATTCGAAGATTTAATGAGATGGTTAAAACCAATGAGAATTCTGACAGCAACTGCAAATGGGCTAATTACAAAGCAATCGATGCATTAGGAAACATCCGCTCAGACCACACATGGCAGTGTTACAGAACATTTCATGGAATTAATTACACATCAACCCACACCAAACAAATCAGTGGTACAGAACATTTCATGGAATTAATTTGGTTAATTAGCAGGCAAGTTAACAGTGTCAGTGAAGGCACGTTAACAAGTCTACCCACACTTAGTTCTTGTTAGTTCTATCACGTAGAGGTTAGTCCTTTAAACAACATCATATTGGAAGAACACTGGGCAAAGTCATCAGTACTGCATGTACAAAATCTAGCTTCAACCTAACAGTGTGCTTTTTATACTGTTTACAAATGTGTACCCTTCATATACCGATCCTATCATTATGTAAACCACGGTATGTCACATTTCTTTAACAAAACGGTGCTCCAAAACGCACTGTGATTTTTCTAATCTGTTTAATGTTATTGCCTAAGTAAGAACAAAGTTCATTTGGTAAAACAATTTAAAATATACCCAAATTAGTAGAATTAATTGTGGTTCTGCCATTGGTAACTCAGAACTAAGAACAGGGATGAAACAAGGCAGTGAACTTTTAATGATTCTTGGACAAAAAAGCATCAAAACAATCGTGATGCTTCAGCTGTTTAACTAATGGCGACACTGTCAGTTGTTGCTGCCCAAGAAACAATCCCACCTGCTGTAACTGGTGTCTGGTTTCAACCCTCACAGGCTAGCTCATATCACCTTGTTAACCTTGTTTGCTCTTGCCGTGATTGTTATTGTTTCCTAATGAAACACCTCCTGTGATGCCACCCCCCCAGGGTCATGATGTGACCATTAGACAAATACACATAATTCTGTATCTATGACATAATCTCAAGTAGAAAATATGCATCACACAAACATTAGAATTGGCCTACATAGCTCAGGTTTTTGTTAATAAGGTGTATTTTCTGGGTTATAATAATGTGATAAAGTTATAAAAAAGTTAATTATGCTCATCGATTTCAACATACTACTGCTCATTTAATCTCTTCTCAATTTCATGGTATCAAGTAATCAAGAGTATATGTGATTTCACCAATATTGTCAACAAATATGTGAAACCAACAATGCTAAAATTAGTCACATTTATGTTATTGATTTCTTTTATAAGTTTGGAATCTGCCTTGAATGAAATTAGTAATTAGTGTTATTTATTTTTATCAACTTAATAACTAAAAACATTACAAACTTTCACTCGCCTGGTAGTTATGATAATAAAGAAACTTCTATAGCACCTAAATCCTCTGGGAGTATACATCAAATGTTTTTTCCCATAAACAATGTAGGTGTAGAAATATTTGGGAATGTCCAAAGTTTGTCGGGTAATTGTGAGTCATGAAGTGAGTATAAAGTTTGTCGGGTAATTGTGAGTCATGAAGTGAGTATAAAGTTTGTCGGGTAATTGTGAGTCATGAAGTGAGTATAAAGTTTGTCGGGTAATTGTGAGTCATGAAGTGAGTATAAAGTTTGTCGGGTAATTGTGAGTCATGAAGTGAGTATAAAGTTTGTCGGGTAATTGTGAGTCATGAAGTGAGTATAAAGTTTGTCGGGTAATTGTGAGTCATGAAGTGAGTATAAAGTTTGTCGGGTAATTGTGAGTCATGAAGTGAGTATAAAGTTCACTGTTATGTTCAGTGCTGGGAAGAAAGAGAACACACCAAGAACATGCCTAGACCCAACACGTGACAGCAGAAACAATCCAACTAGTGTCCAACATGCAGGTAGGTGTGTGCTAGATCTACAATACTTGCCTCAGTTCTCTGCGACACAAGATAAATAAACAGTGTAAATGAAACAGAACCAAAGCAACAGAAATGTTCGAGGGCGCACTACCTGGCATCTACCCATTACCCATTGACAAATAATCTCAAATTTGCAGGGGACAGACCACTATGGCATTCCAGTTGCTGAACATTAGCCCCCCCAAGAGAAATGGCAAAAGACAATATAACTAAAAAAAAATTTATACAGGAAAACTACCCAATTCTGCATTAAAGGTACAAAGGATTTTTATATTAGAATATAAATATTACAAATGAAGCAATGATAGCGACAAGCAACATTAAAAATGTAGGACATCATCTCCTATTTTAGAACATTGCAGCGTTATAATAAATGTGATGAACAAATAAATAAATTGTGGACTGTCCCCTGTTGCAAACTAAGGATATAATGGTTGAAATGAAATGAAGAGATACACAAAGACAGGTGAACACTGTGTTAATATGTCTAGTATACAAGGTAATGTCCCAATAAAGTGCAGTAATATGCATGACAATACTTGAAACAAAATTAATCTGCTATATATATAACACATTAGTTTATTCTCAAACTGTAAAGACAAGTGTGGCTGTTCAAATATACTTGTAATGTTCTTTTTATTTAGCTAGGTGCTGTAACAACTTGTCACAACATTACAATTTGTCACAGCATTTGAAATGTATTATCTTTCTCTTCTTAAACTGGTCTAGACTGGTATAAGTACTTGTTGTTACTCCTCAGTGTTGTTACTGCAGTGAACAGCCACAATTGTCTATAACTGAACAAATTGTCTGAGCCACATGTTACCTTATTTGAGAGAAACCTCTGGCATCTATACTACATGCAATTTAAAATACAAAATTAAACTTAAATCATATTCATATTCTGTCAAAGTTCTGTCTAACGAAGCTTAAAAGTACAAAGTCTAAGCTCTGATTGTTTTCACCATAAAATCATATTACATATTATAAACTATTATCTTGTATAACACTTTAACTACTAACATGTATTTTAATGAACCACATGTAATTTCAATGTTATCTGTTTAATTTGAATGTTTCAACTCAAATATAATGTTTACATTGCCTGCTCATAAACAGATAACGGTCAAGTTATATTTTTTAATGTGGCACATTAAAACACATTTTGTTGGTCAAGATGCTAGAACAGATGTTGTTTATACCATAAGACATGATTTTACAATAAAAACAAACAGACTCTGTACCATTAACCAAACTCAACTCAAGTCACACCTCCTGTAGCAGATAAGCAGAGAGAGAATAGAATTGTCCTTATGTATCCACATTAACCAAACTCAACTCAAGTCACACCTCCTGTAGGAGATAAGCAGAGAGAGAATAGAATTGTCCTTATGTATCCACATTCCACAGTAAATATGAAACTGTAAACTTCTCAATGAGATGACATGGGAAGCAAACTGCATGCATGCATAGAACCTGGTGCATCTGGGCCTGTCGTCTCTCCCCTGCAGCATCATGGCCCACAGCATTGTGGCCCAATACACTCATCCAAAGCATTTCAGTATTTCTGGTAGAGCTGCAGTTACAGCTGCAGTATGGTTCAACGTCTGATAATTTTTATCATAAAATCATGTTATAAGATATAATCTATATCTACTCTAGCAGCCTGATCACCCAAATAGTATAAACTATATCTATTCTAGCAGCTTGATCGCCCCAATAGTAAAAACTACCGGTATATCTATTCTAACAGCTTGATCGCCCAAATAGTATAAACTATATCTATTCTAACAGCTGCTTGCCCAATTAGTATAAACTATATCTATTCTAACAGTTTGATTGCCCAAATAGTATAAACTATATCTATTCTAACAGCTGGTCACCCCAATAGTAAAAACTATATCTATTCTAACAGCTTGATCACCCAAATAGTATAAACTAGATCTATTCTAACAGCTGCTCACCCAATTAGCATAAACTATATCTATTCTAACAGTTTGATCGCCCAAATAGTATAAACTATATCTATTCTAACAGCTGGTCGCCCAAATAGTATAAACTATATCTATTCTAACAGCTTGATTGCCCAAATAGTATAAACAATATCTATTCTAGCAGCTTGATCGCCCCAATAGTAAAAACTACCGGTATATCTATTCTAACAGCTTGATCGCCCAAATAGTATAAACTATATCTATTCTAACAGCTGCTTGCCCAATTAGTATAAACTATATCTATTCTAACAGTTTGATCGCCCAAATAGTATAAACTATATCTATTCTAACAGCTGGTCACCCCAATAGTAAAAACTATATCTATTCTAACAGCTTGATCACCCAAATAGTATAAACTAGATCTATTCTAACAGCTGCTCACCCAATTAGCATAAACTATATCTATTCTAACAGTTTGATCACCCAAATAGTATAAACTATATCTATTCTAACAGCTTGATTGCCCAAATAGTATAAACTATATCTCTTCTTACAGCTTGATTGCGAAATGTGTCTTAATTAACCCCATTGTTTAAATATAATTTGACAGTTATCTCTTTATGAATATCGATTTTCCCTTTCATTATGCAATGTGAACATGATAGTCGAGTAGAAACATTCAAGTTCAGAGATAACGGTCAAATCATATGAAAATATTGCAGTTCAATAAAACATACATTAGGGCCTTCAAGATGTTAGTTTATACTACACAAAACATGAGCTTATGACAAACACTATCAGACTCTGTACCATTAATCACAGCGGCACTGAGATTTGACAAGATTTGACAAGGCTCTGTCAGCGAGGCAGTCTGGATCAAACCCAAACACACCAGGACTCAATGTAATTTAATTCCAACACAGATAATTTAGTAGACTAAACAGTGATATTAACCAGCTATGGAATAGCATTAGAGAGAGAACAATCGAATCTCCTCTGCAAGACAAAAACATGGACGTAGAAGACTAGCATACGTACGTGATGTAGGCCTTGGAGTTGGTGAAGTAGTCGATAAGGCAGGCGAGGAGGTATGTCTCTGTAAGCACATAGTAGGACATCACAACATAGCAAAGTAGTATCTTGACTTAAGGCCAGCTTACACAGGTGATTTTGTCCAATTTGTTGGCCGGCTCGGTGTCATGTAAACACACGCATGAGGCCAATTAGACAGACCAGTTTTTTAAGGTTAAGCTTGGTACATTTTGTGTTCTCAGATGAGTCGGACACTAAAATGTCATGTTCAGTGATTTCTGGCATGAACAGGGCCACAGGCACAACATTTCATTGCACGGTATCCACGCCCACCAGCAGACAGCTAGTTCAGCTTTACTGAAGAATTCTGAAGATGGACTAATAATACGGACCAGTTTCTTTGAGAACAATTTGTTTGTGTGTGAGATAGGTAAATTTAAAATGAGCAAGGTACCGGGGAGGTTGAAGAGCGTGTTGAGGACGTACACACGGCTCTCGTCCAGCTCTGTGAATTTGTTCGGGTACAGAGACCGTATCTCCTGCCTAGAACAAAACACATCAATCTATCAATCGATCAATAATTGATTTCTAACAAAATATATACAGCATTTTCCAACAGTACAATATACACCTGTAAAACGTTTTATGCCAGTGAACTGAATACTGGGGTAAACTGAAGGGTAATATTTGTTTACGTTTACCCTTGTCTGCCATATTCTACATTATACTTGGTAATACAGAAATACTGAGTTAAATAATCTACTATAGAATATGAATAGTTTTAAATATAAATGTAATCTAAATTAATATAACAGCTAAATAAAACGGCATATATATTTAAAGAAACTTTAACCAGAATAGTTATTGTTATACATTGTGTTTATATTTATTCAACAAGTTTTTTGTGCAAAACCTTTTAAGATGGAATACATAATAAAAGTCAGTGCCGTAATAAAAATTATAAAACTAGTAAAAAATAAAGTATACAGAAATTATGAGATATCTGAAACCGCCAGACTTTAATGTCATTTGTAGCATCTTAAACATTGTTTGTTATCCGTAGACATGAGTTTCCCTTCTCCTGGGTGAAATAGCTTATTCCTGGTTTGTAGATATTAAAGGAACCCACTCATTCTTTGCACAAATTCAGTAAGTCACCTTTTCTTAAGAATACACTAAATGTTTCAAAATTACAGAAATAATAATAAACACCTACAAATTATTCCACATAATCAGTTTCTACAGATATTATTCAATACAGACAGTGCATCTTTCCCTTACGTCTTCAAGAAGCGGAAACCTTTCACACAGAGCAATATGTTGCCAAACGTGTCCACCTTCAAGAGCGTTCCATAGAGGGAGTCAAACCACAGCCCTCTGAATCAACAAACCATACAAACACTTGTAGAGAGATGTTTCTTCATGGTGTGCCATGCTCAAACAGAAATTTTATTCCATTTTGTCAAAAGTCATCATTTATCTAAATTAAAATTATGTGGGAAATGGGTATTTCATACAGGTAAATTTTTTATTTTAATTTGTGTTGTGAAGAGTAAATCATCATATTTGTTGATACCTGTGTAAATTGTGGATGTCTTGAAAGGTAAACCATGAAATCTGTGTGTAATGAATGGCCTATTTCCCATGGTACAGAATAAGTTAGAGACTATGAAAATCGTTGGTTTAATGTGAACTCTCAAAGTCTGTATTTTTCAGTCAGCAATAAAACAAATATTAATTGTGAATTGATAAATTTGTAATGCCCCTTAACACTCCTCATTGTGCAGAAACCAAAACATATTGTCAGGTGATCTTTGTTGACATTAGGCTCTTAGTCAATTGTAGTAACAACAATAACATTTACGTCTGACCTTGAAGGAGTGACTGAGAATATGACGACAAGTATCTTAACTTAATTTAATAATAATGAAGACATATTATGTTAAGATGAAACAATCAAATACAGCCATTTGACATTCAAATGGGGCCGGCAGTTTTTCTGAATTTATTACCACAGAACACATAACTGAATCATAACGGTTAACAGTGAATGTCTTGTAATACTGATTTCTGTCACACCAATATGATACAGTCCTCCACATATGCAATATCTATATCTACCATGTGCTAGTGTGTGATTCTCCTGTGTTTGGTGACTGGAAACTTGCCCCACTAGAATGTGCAGTCAATAAACTCAAAAGTGCATGTGTGCGTGTGAATGTGTAAGTGCACGCACATGTGTGAATGCATGCATCCATGCATATGGACTGGTGTGTGCACGAGTGTGTGTATGCATGTGTGTATGAGTGTGTACATGCATGTCTGCATGAGTGTGCGTATGCATGTATGCATAAGAGTGTGCATGAGTGTGCATGTGTGTGTGCATGAGTGTGTGTATGCATGTATGCATAAGTGTGTGTATGCATGCAAGCATGCATGTGTTAATACTAAATATGCTACATCTTCCAAAATAAGAGACCTGCCCTTGTACGTGTACATTTACATGAGTACATAAAAGTGATAACAATTTAGCCACGACAGCTGTGTGCTAAGTGCCTGGTAAATCTATTGCTGACACTCTACGTGATTTATATGAGGGTTGTGACCCTAAAGGGCAATCCAGATTATCATTGCAATTGATGGACTTTTCACAGAATCATTATTCACCTTAATTACTTGTTATTGCTAAGCTGATGGTTGGAGCAGAGCAACACAGGGCAGGAGGCCAGGAGGACTTGTGAACAACAGTCACAGTGGACTCTCACTATAGGGACTCCTGATGTAAGGAACATCCGCTAAGGAACAACTTTGAAATCTCCGTTTTCATCTGCACTGTTTTATGTACCCATGGATACAGCTGTATACGGAACAGTTTGACCAAGTCCCAACATGATCTTTTAGCATGAGCCCACTGTCGTTACTCTTCGGTTTAGGTCACAGATCAACGTGTGCTTAGGGTCATGGTTGTAGACATTATAACTGGAATCTTAAGTAGACATTCCTGCGGTTGTCTGTGCTGAGATAAGTGCTACATGCAGAGGCTGGGAACACTATTACACAACAGGTGGCACCACTGTGTTGATCACTCCATTGGAATTCTGATATTTTCCGAGCAAATGTAACCAACCACCATCGTGTATTGTGAAGATACAAAGGATTTCAGGCTGAGACAGAGAGAAGGAGTGGGAGATGGATAGAGAGAGGAGGGAGGGAGGGAGGGAGGGAGGGGGGAGGGAGGGAGGGGGGAGGGAGGGAGGGAGGGAGGGAGGGAGGGAGGGAGGGAGGGAAAGTATAAGGGAGGGAGGAGTGGAGGGATGGAGGGAGGGAAAGAAAAAGGGAGGGAGGGATGGAGGGAAGGGGAGGGAGGAAGGGAGAGAGGATGAGGCTGAGCGTGAGAAAGAATGAGATGTACTGAGAGAAAGCCGTGACAGTGCTTAGACTGAGACAGACAGACATATTGATTCTATGTAGAAAGATGATGGCACACAGGGATTCAATAATCTAAGCTAATCCATGTATTAATGATAGACATATGACGGCATGCAGGGCTTTCATGTAGAGACCTGAGAGACGTGTTACACGTACTGCAGAAGATACAACTGTTTGTGGACACTGGGTGGCAAGGGCATCCTGATATAGACAACACTGGCCTGGTGAACCAGGCATGACCAGCTGGCTGGCTCTAGATAGGAAGTAGTGGAGATGGTTCATCACAACCTTACATTCTACTGAGCACCGTGTTCCTGGATAATGCGTTCACCTCACACCAACTGTCTCAGAACAACCATTCCTGCTCATTAACTCACAGGGTGAAACAAACATAACAGAGTTCCCATGCTGGATAGGCCATGTGGGAAGACAAAGAATTCATTTAATTATGCGACAACACCACAACTCTTTTTAACAGGGGACAATAAATTACTGCATTAAATTATCAAAATACTGTTGAAATCAAACTATTCATATACAAAATGATTGACAGTTTACTGACAACTGCCATTCCATTACAAATAATAACCAAATAGTGATGGCACAAATATTTTATATTAAGCGTAATTAAATCAGTCTATTAATTTAACCACTTAGCATAAAGTTGAAACTGAAATCTTGGCATTCATATTTTAATTGCGTTTTGGGTATTGCATTTACCTGAATCTACTAATCTACAGGCAATGTAATATATTAACATACATTAGCAGCGTGAATATGTTTAACAACAACATTGACAAATATCTCCGAAGGGCGGGTTACATATAGATGAATAATTGTTGGACCCTCGATAAGCCAATGGCTTCCTTGTCCACTTGCTATTTGGGCCTTTTGCCTTTGATGGTAATCTTGTTAAATATGCACACAATAACCCTGTGTGATCCACATATTTAGAAAATAGGTCCATATAATATCTCTGGTACATATGGTCATCATCAAATATTTTAGAAAAAAAACTGATAAGGCACTAAGACATATATATTTTAAGTATGGAATGGACAAGTATATATATATAATTATAAGTAATAATTTCAGGATTGGTGACATTAACTATTACAAATTAGATTCATCCTGTTATCAATGCTGAAGCGGTGGGGAGCGGTGGTCCAAACTCCTGCGTTAGCTCAAGATTGGGCTGTTTGGAGTATAACTACTTGAGACTTGAGAATGCTTATCTGGCCTTTCTGTGAGACATGAGCTGTAGGATGAGGTATTCTGACACTGTTCTGCCACCCCTCAGCCCTGTACAGGCACAATGCCATGGCAACTGTGAATAATTCATGTCCAAATCAGCTAGGCCTACTGCTTTACAACCTTTCATTACACCAGCTGGGGATATGAGACTAATACCAGAACTCAAGAGGATGTGCGGAAGTCCCTGGGACACTAGTTGTTAGTGCAATGGTCAATGCAGAAACACTGGCTTTATTTAGAGTCTTAATTATACAGCCTGGGATACACAGACCTCATAACATATGTCATAACCAAGATCAACGGTTTCAGCTTGATAAAATGATATACTCAACAGAAAATTTACCAAACTACATATAATTTCAAGATTATTAGGGCCACAGTACAAAACTGCTGCATACTGTTTACATCTTTTGCTTTATCAATGTTGGCATGTATATGTTGGAGATCCTAAACTAAAAGTACGGATGTTCAGAAAGCTATACAGTTAGTTCATTGCAGAGGTTGTCAGCTTAGGATTGAAGGCAAATACAACACTAGCAATACTTATTATTGCCAAAGGTGCAACAGCACTGCTGTGTTGGTTCCCACACCTACACAGCAACATCACTATTGTGTTGGTTCCCACATCTACACAACAACAGCACTGCTGTGTTGGTTCCCACACCTACACAGCAACATCACTATTGTGTTGGTTCCCACATCTACACAACAACAGCACTGCTGTGTTGGTTCCCACATCTACACAACAACAGCACTGCTGTGTTGGTTCCCACACCTACACAGCAACAGCACTGCTGTGTTGGTTCCCACACCTACACAGCAACAGCACTGCTGTGTTGGTTCTCACACCTACACAGCAACAACACTGCTGCGTTGGTTCCCACATCTACACAACAACAGCACTGCTGTGTTGGTTCCCACATCTACACAACAAAAGCACTGCTGTGTTGGTTCCCACACCTACACAGCAACAACACTGCTGCATTGGTTCCCACACCTACACAGCAACAGCACTGCTGTGTTGGTTCCCACACCTACACAGCAACAGCACTGCTGTGTTGGTTCTCACACCTACACAGCAACAACACTGCTGCGTTGGTTCCCACATCTACACAACAACAGCACTGCTGTGTTGGTTCCCACATCTACACAACAAAAGCACTGCTGTGTTGGTTCCCACACCTACACAGCAACAACACTGCTGCATTGGTTCCCACATCTACACAACAAAAGCACTGCTGTGTTGGTTCCCACACCTACACAACAAAAGCACTGCTGTGTTGCTTCCCACACCTACACAGCAACAGCACTGCTGTGTTGGTTCCCACATCTACACAACAACAGCACTGCTGTGTTGGTTCCCACACCTACACAACAACAGCACTGCTGTGTTGGTTCTCACGCCTACACAGCAACAGCACTGCTGTGTTGGTTCCCACATCTACACAACAACAGCACTGATGTACTGGTTCACACATCTACACAGCAACAACACTGCTGTATTGGATCCCACATCTACACAACAACAGCACTGCTGTGTTGGTTCCAACACCTACACAGCAACAACACTGCTGCATTGGTTCCCACATCTACACAACAACAGCACTGCTGTGTTGGTTCCCACACCTACACAACAACAGCACTGCTGTGTTGGTTCTCACACCTACACAACAACAGCACTGCTGTGTTGGTTCTCACACCTACACAGCAGCAGCACTGCTGTGTTGGTTCTCACACCTACACAGCAACAACACTGTGTAGATATGACGATGGTATGATGGAGTTACAGGCTTTCTTGAACCCACAACGGAGTGATACAGACATCGCCACCAGTAAAACTTATTTCTGATTAAACACAGCCATTGAAACCTAAAAGTAAAAGAACTTTCTTGTTTGCTGGATGAGAACAATAGAACTAGTAGTCCTACAGAACCTACAAGGTTGATTTACATTTTTTTTATTTAAAAAAGCCCATGATCTTACCTGTCATTCTGTACTATAATCATCAGTGATGGGTAAATATTATATTGTTGCAGTAGTGGGCTAAAACAGAACTACAAGAGATAGTGGGCTAAACTTACTTTTTTTTGGCTAAAACTACCTTGTGCATATATTTATTGGGACAAATGGGATGCTGAGCCAGCAAATAGTGCACACAAATAGTGCACACAAATGTGACTGGCCATAGCCAGGTTAAGTAGAAGTAAACTTTACCATTATTAACTAACCGCCTGGCCAGCTGTCTTAACAACAGTAGCCGGTGACTGCAGCCAGGGGGCAGCACGTGTCTCCGAGCGTTTCGGCGGACGCACCAGGTGGCCAATCGACCTGCCTTCAAAACAACATGTTATATTCATGGCGTCACCGTTCTCAGGTAACGTTTACTGAAGCAAATGTTTACAACAAGACCTAAAAAGTCAACCGGTTATAAACTTATTAAGTACTGGGCTAATACACTTTGTACAAGTAAACTGATGTGGAATCGCTCACTTACCTAACGGCAAATGTTGGGTCGTATTTAAAGTCTTTTATGTCATCTGGATACCCAATTGCAACAAGGCGCTGGACCACCAGGTCAAAGCTGACTGACTCGTACACTGGAGACTTATACACTGAAACCAAGACAAATACAGGCAATTGTAAAATATCTACGATATAATTCTAAGTTTGTTTGCAAAAATACATAATCTTGCATGTAATCAAATAACATATTAATATAAATGTTGATAAAATGTTACCTAATAACAACGTTCAAAATCACATAGAATGCTTTCATGGAAATGATTTAATAATGATCTGTGCATGTATGTAAAACAAGTTAGGTTAGGTTTAATAAAAGTGGCCAGTTTATCAACACTGCAAGATTTAAAAAAAATTACCATAGATGCAAAACGAATCCAGCAGACTTAATAGCCACCATTGGATAGCCAACCTTTGAAAAACAGTGCATTATTACACAAGCCATGACTTTCTACAAAATTCTAAATAACAGTAATGACATCATTCCCCCCCCCGGCCTACTAACACAATCTCATACCATGGACACTATGTAGCCCATAGGTGCTGCAATTCACATCCCATCAAAAATTATTTAAATAAAAATCCCCAAATCTACCTATATTCTATATCCTATTAAATAACATAGTTCAAGTAAAATACATTTGGGGGCATATCAATATTTTACTTTAAACATAAATAAAGTGCCAGTGATTTTGAGATGGTACCCGCTTTAGAAGAGTTAATACACCCTGAAAAAAATAGTTTTTGAACAGAGAAAAGGCAGATTTGTAGACTAGAACATTTCTGCTACACAGAGGCTTCAATGCCTAGTTGCTGGTTGCAGCATAGATGCAAGTGTCAATGAAGGATCCCCCGTGTATGAATACAAAACCAGGTTTGTTTGGGCTACAAATGGTGGGGCGCACTTTCCATGTTGATTTCCTTGAGAAAAAGTTGTAGGATTTGAAATGAAGTGAAGTAGTGCTTTATTTAGATCCATAAAAAAACAATAACAATCACATAAATACAAATGATGAAAGCCCTACTGCAGGCCAGTGACAAGACAATCATCAGTGTACAGTTTTATTAAAACCGAATCGTAACATTGTGTGCATAGTGTGGAATTGCCTGACTTTTAGCGCTGGTTTCAATGGACAAATGATAAATGATCTGTAGCCACTTTTAAAGGAAATAAGCTGGCTGCCAACTGGCCAATCAATAAGTGTGACAATTTGACCCAGACTAACAGAATTAGTTACATTAGTTTCATCAGCCTTTTAAATGAGCTGAATCAAACAAGAACTGAGGTATTTCAATGCAGGCTCTACTGCAGAGACAGCACATGCTTCTACTGTCAATACATTCTCAGACTGTTAGTCATGATAATGACCTTGCTGGCACTGGCATGTTGACTTTCAATTTTTCACTAACTCATAAACAAAAAAGGATTCGCCACGATTTGACATGTGTAATTCCAATGACTCACACACTTATGCATTCTCGGTAATTGAGTTGTCATGACAATGTTGTATGCATGAATATAGAATGTGATCAGATTCTACCACTGGCAGAACAGCTCAAGTCTAAAGGGGTACAAAGTCTGAGAGTTTTTAACGTAAAATCATGTTATATAGAATAAACTGTATCTATTCCAACATCTGGACCAGCTAGATGTAAACATTTTATTGAACCATTATCAGTCTAATATGTTTCAGTCTGATTACATTCCACGCTGAGGGGAAAGTAATTTTACAGTTATTAATCTAAATGATATGCCCATCACATGATATCCTAATGCCTAACCCTGATAAATTTTGTCAACAGATATTGGAAATTGTCAGCAGCTGTTCGTGAAAGCCTACTAAATGACAAGGTCAACATTCATTCATAAACATATTACAGTTAAATTATATAAATTTGTGTCCTTGGCATGCTTGTAGGACATACTTTGGACATCAGTGCAGCTAACATTCCTGAATATTTAAACACCTTCCAAAAAACACACACGTTTAAACCTGTTTTTAATTATGTATTATACATGTTGTTGTTTGTTCATTATATGTGGATTTACATATTGTATTTTAATAGTAACAATTATTAGTTTATTGTTAAATTTAAACAACTGATTTTTTTTACATAATTTATACAATTTAATAATCATCATGCATGTTTAAAAAATCCCAATTTATAAACACGTTTTTTTATGAACAATAAATATTAAGTGCACCTGCCTTTGAGCAGACATATCCATCCATTGTAGATGGCAGTATTAGTTAAAAATCATTGTTTATTGATTGAACACCGTGTATTAAATGTCAAAGGTCTAGCTTTTCATTATCCCAGTTATTCCCAGTCTAAAAGCATGTCATTTCCTATTGATGAGGTCATGGATTGATTGCTGGTTTCTGGTCAGACCATGGGAGGTTTATGTGATATCAGCATCTGGCTGCGCTGCTCATTAGCATTGCATCCTGTCTGCAACGACATTCTTCTCCACATATCTCAGTCCAGGAAGAGATGCATTGCCCATGAATCTCTGTGCAGAACATCTCTGGTGCTACATTTGTCTATTTAATTGGTTACTTAGACACCTCGGTTGTCTTGCATTTATTTGTCAGATTCATTCCGGTCAATTATCAGTGACAACCAGATAATAGTTGAGAGTGAATTGTGACATGGACATGATCCAATAAGATGCATGAATAAACAATTAATCCGCTCCACTCTATTCAACGTAAACAACACATTAATGCAGCCAAATTCACATAGCAACAACCAAAGGCCACATTCATAATCCAGATTCCAGAACGTGCCATCTGAGCATTCTGGTAGGCCCTTTAATTACTTAACCTTCCATTCTGACCTTCTGTGTATCTGTTTATATATATATTCAGCCTTCGTACAATGTGTCAAAAGTGTGTAAATATAATATTGTTAAAAATCAATAAGCAAAGTTCATGTAATGACGTCCCTGGCTGCATAAATATGTAATGTAAACACTACAACAGCACAAATTAGTTAAGTACTCTCATGTTTGTGTAATAACCAGGCACAATTGTTCAGCAGTGTTTGGTTCCTGGACATTGTAAATGTAGATTCAGGGAACTATGAACACAACACTACTTAACACTGATCACAACCCCAAGTTCTCAATTATACTGTGAATGAAATATCAAGTTCATCATAAATGAAATGCCTGCCTGCATTATTGCAAATGAATATCTTCTTACTATGTAAAAAAACATGAAAACTATCTTCCTGACTTGTGATAGGTATAAGGTCTTTATACCACATCCTGCAAGGAGACAATGACACAAAAGAAGATGCTGAATGCAGTACTCAGTAAATCAACAGGTCAATGTGATTAACTGACAATACACAAGCCTGAACGATAATACTTGCCTCTGAGGTGAGAGTCAGTGTGGGTCAATTAAGGTAGATACATTGTTACAGCAGGTAAATCACACTTGTTGACTATCATGTGACATTGATACCTAATCAACGAGTACACAGAACTAGTTGCTCTACTTTTCTCGTTACTCAAATTAATTAGAACTGTCTAAAATAAATCAAGGACATTTCTGCTATTCCATCTGATGCAGCCTCTCTTGACGCCTTCGAATGCAAACTGGGCCTGTAATCTTGACTACAAGAAGCTCTGTTTTTGAACTACCTGGTAGTTTAATTTTTCACAAGAACACTTACAGAGGACATAATGTTCACACTCGACTAAATGCCCACATCGTAGAAAATCTGTGGGATATTGCCTGGAAATGGGGTCCCCTACAATGTACTACTAAAGAAGACGACTTGTGTGTTTGGTGGAATAGAGTAGAGGTTCCCAAACTGTCTCAGCTGAAGAATCAAGGTCCCCACAATGAAGCCCCCCAGCTTTGTGCTTCAAAAGGAATGTGCAATGTTAAAATATTTTTAATGTTTGCCAAGGCGCCCTGGAACTACATGTTGGTCCCCAGGGGTCCTGGTCTGTTGTTTGGGACCCCCTGGGTGAGAGACAGAGAGAGAGAGGATCACTCAGTGATTCCATTGTAGATTACACATTTACCTCCTTTGTTTGGACCTAGTAGAGGCGACCAATGTACAATATTGATGTACGATACAAAACAGCCCCTAATGCCCACCATGAAAGCAATTTTGTGTACTGGTCGAACATCAAGGTTTTGAGATGTGATTTAGTGCACTGATTTATCAAAGCCATACTTTGTAAGAGTCTGTTAGCTCTACAGGTATTATGACATAAATAGTTTATATTTTATATCTACTTTCCATCTAACTGTTTTGAGATGCTCATGTTGCATGCAGCTAATTATAGTTGAATATATCCAAGTACGCTGAAGGTCACATCCTCCTTGTTATGTTGATCAACAAACACTTGTCCAGGATGTTCTATCTACACTGTATCAATAATCACACCCATAAAAAATAACCCCTGGTCCCCTACCCTCTCTCAACTCCTACTACTAAGCTCAGTCTTAGTGTTTTAATTCTGAACATAGACATAACCATCTACAATAGTTAATACCGGTAGATCTGTTTGTTCACAACAGAAAGACAACCTTGCTTCACCATGCTTTAAGACACACAAAGTGGTATACTTGGGACGAATGACACTGTGTTCATTTAATCAGCTCTGGCACTTACTTGCAAGGGTGTAATCCATGTCAAAGCCATAGAAGTTGATTTTCTCCAGGTGAAGACTCCGATTGACAAACACCCTGTAAGACAAGACCATTTCTTAGTCATTGACAAACACCCTGTAAAAAAGGTAAGTTCTTACATAGCGCAGTATCCAGTCCTTAGGACTGCTCACAGTGCTTCACACTTCACCCCCTGGCAAACCTGTTCATTCCAAGGCCATTTCAACTTCTCTTGGAAGCATTCAGTAATGCTGCAATTACTGTGCAAAGACTATTCATTCACATATCCACCACTGTCTTTATTGCCAACGTGGGGTGATCAAACTTGCCAAAGGTTCGAAGCGACCGCAGTGTGATTTGAAACCGGGTTCTCTCGATTGACCCTGTAAGACAAGACCACTTCATAGTCATTTGCTTTACTTGTGTACAATGCCTCAATACCAGTTGTGCAAATTAGTACTTGGGTAAACTCTGTAGATGTTATGGAAATTACTAGAATACCACTTTTGTGTAATAATAGCAGCAATGCTAAACACTTTGCAAAGTCGAGTCTGTCAAAGCATAACACCTTACAAAAGTGAAACAGCAAGCACTGCAGCAGTCATACAAGCTGTAATAGTAATAATAATAATAAAAGTACTAGTTATATATCACCCGATCAATCGAGAATGCTCTCAGGCGCTGCACATGCATAGTAGTATTTTAAACGCCATAGGTTGCTAAGAGAATAATTATACAAAGAGTAGTCTACACATATACCAAACCTAAAAAAGAAATGCTAATAAAATAAACATGTTAAAATATTCTATAACACTACTTTAAATACAATTAGTAATACAAGTAAAAGTCAGAAATGTATCATGAAACTGCTAAAAAAATTAAATATACTGAAATATTATAAAAACTACTTTAAATATATTCATTTATACAAATAAGACTGAGAATATAACCATAAAAACTGTTAATACAATTATATAAAAAAAATTCTTAAGAACAATGCTTTAAATAAGTTCAGTAATACAAGTGAAACTAAAAGAATGACCATAAATATGCTAAGAAACTAATATATACAATATCTAATGCACGCACATAAATTTACTCATTGATGAGTTATAAAAAAGAGATGCTATGGAAATGTGTAGCAGATGTTTCTCTAACAACAAAAAACCTTGGTTGTGCAGCCAACTTTTACTGACAAATTTATATATATATATATATATGTATATGTATATGTATATGTATATGTATATGTATATATATATATATATATATATATATATATATATATATATATATATATATATATATATATATATATATATATATATATATATGATAAATTAATATAACCTTTTTGCATAGCCATCATTTGTTGATAATTGTTTGGGTTAATTTACTAGTATGGATAGTATTATGCTGGCATTTTGCTTTACACCTAATACCAATGCAACGAATGGCATGTGAATTATTTATTAAACAGAAACATGCTGGTTGAACATTACATACAGCAGTCACATACAACAATACATACACTTGTGTGTGTTAGCAACATACATAAATAGAACATGTTAGTCTATAGCCCTGGGAATGATTACTGATGTAACTATGTTGTGTCAGCACGTTTTAATAAAACATTGGCTCAGTAGCCAATGAGAATAACACAGGCTACATTTTCCATAATTTCTAATCATTAACATTTGACTGATGGTAGTAAATCATAGTTATTGTCCATGAAGACACATACAATTATTGCATTTATATTTATAAATAAATTATTAGCAATTTATCCCCAAATAAAAATGTGTTCTACCGTTCAGCATCGTTGTATTCAATAGGGAGAGATGTAAACGAGATCCCTAGACTCCGCACAGATCCCTCCATCCCTTCTTCCGTTTTGCGAGTTGCTGGTGGCATTATGTGTGTGTGTGTGTTGACTATCCTTGTGAAATGTCAGTGAGAACTGAGGACCGATGCGTATTGACAGTGCTTATATAGGAATATAGGTCAACAGGTTGTCACAAGGACGTCATGATGCCAACGTCAAACCAACGTCACACCCACGTCACCTGATCTCAACCTGCTGCCAAACAGGATCTTGTGAGCTGTAAACGTAATGGGGCAATATGCAGAGTGTTTACACAGCCGTTCTAGAAGCTAGACAGAGATCTGGATGCAATAATATAACTTCCTAGAATCATATATCCAATGGGTGCAATTACTAATTATAATACAGTGCACAAGTGAAATTCTTAGACTGGCACCATCCATTATCTTCTTTATAATAGTTCTTTTGTGGTTAGTCATATATAGTAAACAAATCACTCATTGCCCATAACAATACTACCTAAATACAGAGAGTTGCACACAACAATGTTGTAAATGCTACTAATAATATGATCCGTTTTAATCAATGCCGCTTTAGTGAGATTCAGTCCTTCATGTGGCGCCACTGTTCTGTCTGACTTACGCTAGTGCGATTCTGCTCTTGAAACCATATATACTGAGCCTGTGCCTAGATATGTGACCCCCAACTCCTACAAAATATTCACAGTTGGTATAATTATTATTATAACCCTTTGTGCCAAATTTGTTATTCATAATATTATAGTAATACTAATATTTCGATAATTTACTGCACACCAAACTTTCAGCATTGAATCTGATAAACCTGAATGGTTTATAATCAAATGACCTTACTGCGAACACACGGCAGTAAACATAACAAGGATGGGTGCAACAGTCAAAGTATTGTGTACTGCTGCATAGCCATAATCAATTTGTGTTGTAATCCTTTTTCTTAAATGACTGGTTAGACCACCTTCACCCACATTTGAACCAGATCTGACTAGATCATATCCAGGTTTGAACCAAGCAGCACCACTTGATTGCAAGGTTTGCACGGCTACCCCCCCCATAGAACCACACCCACAAACAACGTAGGTAAGAAAGATCAGATAATGTTATCTGCAGGGCTTTACCAAGAACATGCCTCTCCCTTGGCTCTGCTTATCTCTACAAGTACAACTCATTTATCAATTTACTTCTTACTCTGTCAACAACATTATTTATCAGGGTCACATCATGAATCAGGTGGTAAAGTTCTTCAATATCCTGTTCAGGACGTCACTCCCAAAATTTTTTTGGTGAAATCGATGTCTTTCTCCAGCTGTTTTATCCATCCCTGTCGTTGTTCCGAAAACATCCGTGATGTCTTTCTCCCATCTTTGTTGTGGCTTGCCTCTGTTCTTTTCCCTGCCTCTATTCCCTGCCTGCAGTATCGTTTTAATGTGGCTATAATATTTAAATTTTTTTGCCAATAAACAACAGCTCACAACCAGTTTGACAGTATGTATATAGTTTGTTCAACATCGATACGCTGGTACAGTGCGCTATGCAGGGTATGTGCAGTAGCATGCAGTCGCATTTCATCTCAAAAATTATATAAAATTTGTATAGTACCCATGCTTCACAACCATATATATATATATATATATATATATATATATATATATATATAGCTGTAGGTAGGTAAAGTCAAAGGTAAAGTCATTCCCCAGGCATTACGCCTTAGGAAGCCACGAAGGCTTATATGGCCAGTGCTTAAACCTGGTTTCTGTAGTGCGAAGCAACTTAGAGTGCAGTTATACTGACTCTCCTGGACAGGACACTAGTCCACTGCAGGATATAGCTGTAGGGAATATACATATAACCAGGGAAATTGACTAAACAGTTTATGATGTTCATGCTGTGTGAAGTTAGATACCAGTTTTTTTAACAACCATCAGTGAGAACTTAAACAAAGCACAATTTCTCTTTACATAAATGAGTAGTATCACAGTTTGTGTGATTCATACTTTCTGGTGAATTACATGGCTGCTTGTTGATGATGTCAGATATTCTTTGTAGGACAGAGACATTTTTATAAGGTATACACGTATGTCTTACTCTTAAATACAAATTGGCATTGGCTAGTTTTATAAAATTTTCACAGGGAATGCATGTGAACTATAAATTGCTCTCATAAAAAAGGCGTTCATATTTGAATCTGAGCCATGTATACATACAACTGAGTGTAATTATTGGTTGAAGTCAACAATGACTCGAGTAACTCAACATGACTTCAACACACTGTATTGTTATTGTATATATACAACAACAAAACCTTCCTAGCATTGGTACCTTACAGGCCCTTAGCCAGAAATAAAATTTCGCCAGTCTTGAACATTCTAAAAAACCTTAAACGGAAGCCGTTCGCATCCATGACAGCCATTATTGGTCCAATAATTTTTTTTCAATGGCAAACCAATGCTGGTTGACATAGTTACAGCCATTATTGGTCCATTTTGTTTTTGCACCGGTAAAGCCAGTGCAAGTTGAACAAATGTCATATAACAGGCATTATTGACCGAATTTGGATTTTTTAATGGCAGGCCAAGTCCGATTTAACTTGCATTATTGGCCCAATCGAGTCTTATTAGCTGTGCAGCGAGGTTGGCGTTATCACCTGCACAGTATTACTGAATGGAAGAAGCGCCAACACATGAAGGTTCATGAAAAAATAACTTGAAATTTTATTTTATCATGCAAATGTCTAATATGATTAATTTACAATCACACTCACAATCAAATGCTTGACACTAAACGTAAAACAAGACAACAAATAACAATAGAAGATATAGCACTCAGTAATATAACTGGTTTTGAAAATAATACATTGAAATATTACTTCTTTGATAAAACAGCAACCATCCAGATTCAGTATTGCCTATTGGACAAAGAAATATGAATTTACTACACTGAGCACAGCCTAATCGTTCATGGTTTGCCGTTTGAGATGAGGAACTGGGAAACTGCTGCCGATAGTAGGGCCTACATGCCGGTTATGTATGTGAATCAGAGCACGAATCAGACTCAATTTCGAAGTTTACGGCGATCGAGCTTGGCCACAGCAGAATGCCAGCAGTGGGTGACAATACAGTACTACTGTCAGTAGTGTTTCAGTTACTAGCGACATGCACATCAACATTATGGATCTCCACCAATGTAACAAAGGATGCTGACTCGGACTGTTCATGGACATTCACAGGATAGCTGCTTTTATTCACGTTTACAAAAAATACATCGATTGTCGTGAACTTTGACGTTGACATATCGCATATTTTGACTCGCGTGGCAGGTGACATTTTGAACTCGCCCCATGACATCCAGGTCACAGCATTTTTTTTTTCAAATGAGAGAGCCAATAGGCACTGAGAAAGGCCATAGAAACGTGTTTCCCAACCAATGACATACACGATTACAATAAATAGTGATAAACCGCAGTATCATTATTTTCCAACAATGTCAAGGCTAAAAATATATATAGTCTTATAGATCAGCAGTATTCGCTATTCAGCCGCTGACAACATTCGTCGAATCACGGCCGCGTGCGTTAAGCCTAAGAGTCATTAAGACAGTTCAAACAATTTTATTATAAAAAAATCTTATCTTGTAAAAAGAATAACCCGTCTATTATTTTTACATTACGCATTGTGGTAAGACATTTTCCCGTCTTCATGATGGGCAGACGGGTCTCTGGCTAAGGGCCTGGTACTTTATGTATGGTGCTATTATGTTCTGAATAAACAAACCATTGCAGATTTGCAAAGTGAACAGGTACAGTAATGGCTGATTCAATATATGTAGTGTAATAAATTATGTTTATTATGTTATGATATTAACAACTTTTTGGATGGGGTGCTATATAAGATATGTACTTTTATTACTATTATTATTAGCTGGGGATGGGATGGGAATTAAAAAAAAATATGTATGTATCATAAAATTACTGAAGCTCCTGTAATGTCAAAGATGGAATGAAAAGCAACAAAAGGTTAGAAACTAAGGGACCATCACAAATACAAAACAAAACAAATATAAAAGTAGTTTCAATTGGGAGGGGTGTTAGTCGCTGTATTGTTTATTATTACTTGTGTTGTACATAAATGTATTTTTCTCTAAAAAATATTGATTATATTCCATTTCATAAGGATGCTGATGAAAGAGGAACAAATGAATGACATTCTGATACAATCACAGTTGTTTGATTTAAATCATTGATTTAAATCATGATTTAAATCACTCAAAAAAATTCATTGATTTTTTTATTTGTTATTAACTGATGACGTTTTACGCATTTCTGTATACAGAATGCAGTGAATCCACAAAGACTTGTCTTCAAGAGGCAGCATTTTTTCAAGTCAGAAGCCCTAAGAGTTCACTGAGCTCTGGACAGGTGCTAATTCACCCTCTCAACAAATAATGACCACACAGGTGATTGCCAGCCACAACATGCCTTAATTGTAATAATATTTATGGCCAAAGGAGCAGTGAACACTATCTCAAGCAAGCAACTGTGGCCACTATCTCAATAAGGCAGTTCTTAAATGTCGTCATTCGATTTTACCCCTTGCTCGCTGATTGGCTAGAGTCCTTTTGGGAATCCCCTTGTGGACATTCGCGAAGGAAAATGGCTTCTAACATAATGGATAGCATTGTTGAATTGACTGTGAATGATTTGCCTGGTGCGTTTATGTACAGTGACATCAAAAAGCATAGCGTTTTGCAGTTACGCCGAGTGTCGAGGAATTAAAAGATCCGGAACGAAATCGCTTTTGTTGGTTGCAGGTGTTTTATACGCCTATTCATATAAGATTTTAGTTAAACGTATCTGATATTCAGTAAAATAGTGAGCCACGTTACATAAACATCAAAGTATAACTTGTGGAAACTTACAATAATAATAGTGTAGCTGTCAGATCATCAGCCTTGACAAACACACTGGAATAAATGCTCCTATCACAATTACAAAATAAGTCAAATATTCTGACCTGTCAAATCTGTATATTTTCGGCCTATATATAGCATTTCCTATTCCGATTAGAGTGTCACCATGTATTAAGCAATATGCCTACAGCAAATAAATCTGCTAGGTTCTGTTGGAAATCTGCCTAGTACCAAAGGTATTTGTGTTTTGTTACTCGATGGTTTACTTATGTAACGAACACATGAAAATATGTACCTTATCACAATTTTTCCATTTGAAACAAATCCGTCTAAAAAATAGGACTCGATCATATGGTCCCAAGATCATTATGATGTGGCAGATCTGAACATGCAGAAGAGTGTTTTTGTTTTACCTGTGTTGTACCTCCCTCTTTGGGGGTAGAGGGTAGGTCAGGTCGCAGTCCCCATTGACAGTGTTGGGCGGTAGACTGCGCACACTCCTCCGAGAGCTGATATCTGATGTAGACTGGGGCTGCAGTACTGACATGCTGCAACATACACAGGCAGAACCTTGTACACGAACAACGCAACCGAGTGTTGCCACACACCTATGAAACAGGGAGAATGACACAGCAAACTCCACACAGGATACAGACTTTCATCAATTCAACAGATACCTGCACTGTGGCTACACAGAATAGCTAAACTTCCAGAGGAGAAAGAAATCAGGATGAGAAAATGGAGGTGGATTAGCCACACATCAAGAAAACCCCCTTCCAGTAGAGACGAGTATCACCAGACAACCACTCTCATGGAACCGACAAGGGAAGCGAAGAAAAGGACGGCAAAGAAACACCTGGTAGCAGGACCTTGAAGTGGAAATGAAGAGGATGGGTTATATGTGGAATAGCACAAAACAGGATATAGTGAAAAACTTATGTTGAAAACATAATACATATATATATATATATATATATATATATATATATATATATATATATATATATATATATATATGTAAGGCAACTGAGTCGGACTTGTCACAGGTAGTCCAATTTAAGCCCTTGATGACACATGTAGCGACATAGATCTATGTCATCCGTCACCTGTGAATTCACCTTGATAAAGCAGAAGATGATTTGATATGTAGTTGCCAAATCAAGAAACACACTGTTTAATACATTATGTAGGATTTTCAGATACACCTAAGCTATAAAAAAATTATTTGAAAGCATAATAACGTGCCCGTGACCAATCCATCTCAAACACAGCTGGCCGTACAAGGTCATTCTGACAGATTGTGGTCCAACAAAGAAGTATAAGGCAATACAACATAAATTAAACAATAAATAATACAATACAAAGTGGCTAAAGCTCTGGACCCATAAGTAAAACTATACAGCTGTTAGTCCAGCACTTTCGCGCTTTGTATGTGCAGTAAGTCTATTCCCAGCAGCGTAATAATGTAAACAAATCATTAATAAATGAGGTGCTAAACACGGGAATATTATCTGATACGCTCAAATTTGACAAAATAATGATACATTATTTGGAAAGCATAGCTAGGTCTCTTCTCTTCTTGCAACGATCTCAAAAGTATTAGAGACATCTTTAGCTTAGACAGGCATTAATGCCTTCATACTTCGATGATTGACAATGAGTACGGTTTTATAAATAACTGCGGTTGAAAGCACACAATCCTCATAATTGTTCAATTAGACAACAATGATGTTCTAATAAGGGAATAAACATATTCCATGACCTTTCGAAGACCAAGACACAGGCATATTTTTTTAACTAAGTGAGATGTGCGGCAGTTAGTGCTGCAAAGTTTTAGTGCTGGACCTGCACTAGCATAGCTAATATATTGTCCGGCACTGGCGGAACTTTAGCTGCTACTATTTTACTGGCAGGTTCTTGTGGCGCATGCACACCACCACTAGCCGTTTTGCACTACGTCCGGGTCCAGACCTATAGCAACAACCTAAATAATAACATTTAGTCCCATATAAAAACACAATAAGAAATAAGTAAAACAACGTGTGTGAGTATGACAATTTGAGCAGGGTGATTTAGTCCTAGTTGCCATTTAGCTGGGGGTTTATGTCTGAGGGACTTTTGTCCGGGGGATTGTGTCTGGGGAGAATTTTGTCCCATATTCCCTCATGATCACCCACTGCCAGAGTGGAGAGGGGCAGCTGCTAAACCAAGGTCAGTGAAGAAACCCCACATAGAAAGGCTAGTTCAGAGAAAAGGGAGAAGTGTCAAAAAGACTAAATACTTTATTTTTAAGCACGATTTCAGTTTTGCACACTGTGGTTATTAGCAATACTGACATTTATTCAGGAACTTGAAACACTGACAGCTTCACTCATGCACCTCACTTGCCAGGGGGGTAATAGCATTCGGTGGCGAGGATGCACTCCTGTCAACACTCACAACAGAAGTCTGAGCAGGTAACGGCTCAAGCCTGGGCCGCCCCTCAAGCCCCCTGCCAATTAAGTCCCTGAGCCGAGATTCAAGAGCCCCTACCCAAATAAGCAACTTGATTAGGCCTAGTAAAAAAGAAACTAGTTTCTCATCCCCGCCTGCTTCCGTTTTTGCAGCTGCTTCCTTATTTTTATTTAGTGTTGAAAACAAGTTATTATTTAAAACAGTTTTTTTTCAGTTCTGTGAAGAAATCTCTGTCAAAAACTTGCTGTCCAAAGTACTGTTAGACTCGTTCAGTTCATTCTTTATGCACCATACAGGGTGTAGGGCTGTATGTGAATTCTACAGATTCTAAAATAAGAACGATGGCCCCTTGCTTTACACTCTTTACGCAGACTCATTTAAATAATACCAGACTCAATCAGTATAAATGCCATTCAGTTGTATACCTGTTATACAAACTAATGAAACCATGGCCAAACCTACATGTGACATTCATAAATACATTCAACATTGCGTTTGCTTCTTGTTTATTTTAGTCAATTAAGTAAACTTCTGGTGCAACATGTACGTGCCATATTCCATTGCCACTGACGTAAATGTTTCTATTCACCTGCCATTCCTGCAAAAAAGTAGGAATATTGTAATTGTATTTACATAAAAATCCAAAAATAGTAAATAATACGGGCCTCCTCTTCCTTTAAAAAAAGTCCGGACGAGAAATTATTTTCTTTTTTTACTAGGCCTTAAGTTAACCAAGTTAACATGGGTATCTGGTTAGATCGAGTTTTCGTGGCGATTTCGGAGCAGGCATCAATTCATGCAGCACTGCATTGAACTATACGATACGTTATCATGTAAACAATGCGACTGCAATGACAATGTCTGAATCAGCTGTCATGACCAAACTGCAGAGAGTCGATCCTCCACGCGCAAATGCGTCGCTGTTTGCTTTTATGTGCACTTAAACATCGTATTTGTGTAGCTTAACATTGCACAAAATCCTTACCCTGTGCGTTATGTGATTAAAATTAGCAGACTATGCAACATCCAAGCACTCCTCGCTGACGACAATAACACCATTTACGCAGTCGCGTAGAAAGTCATCCCTTGCGTCTATCGCTTGACGCATGCGTGAGTGTATGGTTGACCATTCATGTCACAAGTGGCTATTTAATACGCATTGAGAGTCCTTTACGATGGTGGCTGCCTATGCCTATATATATATATATATATATATATATATATATATATATATATATATATATATATATATATATATATATATATATATATATATATATATATATATATATATATAATAGCCTCTTCTTATTTTGAACTTAATGGTTACTGTTTGCCGACAAAACAAATGTGTTGCTTTATTAGGAATAAGTTTACATTTGTGTTGGTTCTTCTCATTTTTGAGTCATTATCAGCTCGTATGGCTAAGTATGGGAGTTGTGAATTTTTTGGTCTTCATTAATTTATTTGTAATACCATTTGTAATAAGTGGGCCTATTCTGTCAGCATTACTTTAATACGTGATCCGATTCCAATAGGAGAAAATGTCCCACGATGCCATCGTTTTATTATAACGTTGACGCATGTATAGATGCCACAAAGGTAATGTTTTTGGTAGTAAGAATAACTGGGAATAATTATACAATGCACCCTCCATACGAAAGTGTTTACAAAGCGAGTGACGTGTGAATTGTTTTTAGTGGCGCATTTAGGGGGCGGCTATTGGGTCATCTACCCCCTTAGCTTAATTTGTTATTTTCCCGTTGCGTCTCTGCATGGATGGCTAGACTTGTTTCACTTTATTTGTAATTTAGCCTGATTGCTGCTTGTTGCGCAAATTATTATTTATCATTATGATATAATTATCATTGGTTGACAGCGACCAGTTATATATATATATATATATATATATATACATATATACAAAATAGCAAAAACAATTGGGTTGAATATATATATATATATATATATATATATATATATATATATATATATATATATATATATATATATATATATATATATATATATATATATATATATATATATATATATATATATATATATATGTATATATATATATATATATATATATATATATATATATATATATATATATATATATATATATATACATATATACAAAATAGCAAAAATATATATATATATATATATATATATTCTAATAAATAAGGCATGCCGTTTTTTTTTACGAAATCCTCATAGCATAGGGAGTCAGTTAATGTATGTTTAATGTGCTGTGGAAGTTTTATTAAAGAAAATCATTTGACAACTGTTCAAAGGGTCCTTTGCCTCACATGACTGTTGCAAAGTAGCAAATGTAGCAAATGCCAAAATCTTTGACCTACACATCCGGGGCACTTTTTGAAGGGGCAGAACGTTGGTCCTTACAAAATACGAATTATGCTTCTGTGAGCGATCGTGTCATAATATGCGGTAATGCCCCGCCTTCACCTACTCGCATGTGAATTGCTGTTACATTAAAGGTAAATAGTTTGGTCGTTGTTATTGTCAAATCATGTTTTATGGTATAAACTACACAGGTTTATTTATATCTTGAACATCTTTACTGCCCAAATATGTTTGAATGAACAACAATTTTTAAATATAAGTTGACCGTTATGTGTTTACAAATATCGACCTTGCTGGTCAGCATGCAATATAAACATGATATTTGGGTCGAAATATTCATATTAATTAAATAACTGTCAAATTATATTAACACACTGTGGTTCATTAAAACACATATAAGGGGGGCAATATGTTAGAACATACATAGTTTACAGTATATACAGATGTACAATGATTTTACGATAACAAAAACCCATCAGACTATGTACCTCTAAAGACAAGACATCTTACCTCTTATTCATGTTCATCATAGAAGTGTTATAATTTTAAAAACCAAATGTCTACTTAATACAGTAGTAACAGCTTGAACGTGAAAATATATCCCGTGACGCAAGCAAAGCGATCCAATAAAACACGCTTGAGAGTTTGTGTCATGATTTGCGTAATATGTCATTGCGTTGGTTATTGTTCGTACATCATTGTTTACGTCATACAAAGCATCATACATTTGGTCACAGCGAAGGCTTAGATTGTTTGGTTTAAAAATCTTTGCAGCAAGCAATAAACAGAATGAAGAATGGCACGCCGCCCTTTGAATAAAAATTGTTGGCGTCTATTTTGACAGTAGCGCCATCTGACGTATTATATGAATGCTGTTTGATGACGTGTGTTGACAACACAGGGTAGTTTTCCATGTTATATGCTGTATTGTAATCCACATTCGACTTGTCCACTAGACGTTCTTTGACGCAAGTAGATCTACCAACGTTCTGCATCCGTGTTACTTGTTTTTACCTAACCGTTTTGTAGTTGATAGATTAGGAAAACTAAACGCATGGGCGATAATAGATCAAAACATACCCCCTACGTCCACAACACAGGCAGAGTTAAGAACTAGATTCTAGAAGACGAAACGGTAAACGTTTACTTAATATCTGCAAATTGGGCGACGTATCTGTCTCGGATTTATCCATAATATTTTTTTAGTATATAAATTAATGTTGATGATATAGCTTCCTAATAATAATTAATGGCAAATAATGGTGGGGCAGCCTGGGCCCTAGCCCTGTCCTAGGCCTAGTAATAGCCTAGGCGAACCAGCCAAGAAAATTTCAAGAAAAAGGTGGACCATGATATCCACGATGGTGTTCTCATTTCGGTTATTTATTACTCCCGATTTAGGCATACTCGCCGACATAAAGCTACATTTTTTGTTTGACTGTTCCGATACAACCCGTTGGTGTTGAGAATTTTGCTTTACAATACAATAAAGAAGACTTCTATAGCGCCAAAATCCTCTGAAAACCGGCCTCAGCAGCGCATCAATACCAAAGTGTTAGTGTTTATTGTACAACAGACTAACAGTAATATTTGGTGGGAGAGAGCGACAGTTAATTGCTTTGCAGTTTGAATGTAATTCTCAATGTTGGTATTATGTTGGACTTCAGCGATTCATATTTTAATGGGTTTTTGGAAGAGAGTTTTGCTGTCGAGAGTCAATGTTTCACAGTCTACAGTTACACAGTTTAATTATGATTGTAATATGATTGTTCTGATGGGTTTGTGGGCCCAAATGGTGGCTACAGTCACAAAAAAAGCGTTGTTGTATGAAATGATGTGCATTCAGAAAAAATACTATAATTTCAGTGTTATTTACCCTAGATATCCAATTTTGTTTGCATTCTACAGCATAGTAATTTATAAACGGTTTATATATGGGATGTAATCACTAATTATTGGTCAAAATATTGAAAAGAACGAATTATTGAGAATAATTTCAATATTTTACTTTTAAAAAACTTATCAGTTGTGTTTTGAAATGTTTTGTGTTTCAACGTTTTCATTATTTGTAGAAAGGCAAGTGGTTATCAACTGAAGCAATGACAGCCCCAAGTCTGGCAGACAGGAAGATGGTTCGATCTGTGAGACAACCAAAGTTGACGGTGAAGACTGCCCTCTGTTCACCCTACAATGCCTTATGGTATGTGTCATGTCAGGGACTGGTGTTACCAATAGTTTGATGTTCAGTAGCCTCACTTACGCAGCACCCATTGGAATAAAAACATCTGAATTTGATATGGTTTAGGTTGTGCAGGTTTTCAGCTCTTGCTTGCAGTTAGGGTTCTTTATAAAAAATTTATTTATAAGATGAAAAACAACTAGGTATATACCACTGTATTAATTCTTGTAATACCTGTACATTGTTTACTATTTCAGACTTTCTTATTCATAAAGAATAAATAAAAGTGGAGTATTGTAAGTTTTATACAAAGTAATAATCCCTACCTGAAATGTCATGGTTTTGATCGCTAGATGGTGCATGTGTATAAACGGAATGCACTGTGGGATTGATTGTTGACGGAAATACAACCTGTACTTTAAACTAGAGAGTTGGAAAGAATTAGTTTCATCAAAGAATACAGCATACCAGCAATAATGCTTACTGATTTTAAACACATCACAATGCTAGCATCGTAAAGCAAAAAAACTTGTCTGATCTGACGTTTGAATAATTTTGAATGCGATTGAGCATGCATTGTTATAGCTATGTGATTAAGCATGTGTTGGTATAGTTATGCGATTGAGAATGTGTTGGTGTAGCTATGCGATTGAGCATGCATTGGTGTAGCTATGTGATTGAGCATGCATTGGTATAGCTGTGCGATTGAGTATGCATTGGTATAGCTATGCGATTAAGCATGTTTTTATAGCTATGCAATTGAGCATGGGGGCAGCCGTGGCGTAGTGGTTAAAGTGTTGGACTCTAAATCCGAGGGTTGTGAGTTCAAGACCCACACTGGGCACGGTTCGTTTTCGAAGCTTAGGCAATTTCGTTTACCCTACTTTGCCTCAGTCTACTCAGCTGCAAATGAGTACAAACACTGTTTGGAAGGTACCTGCGATGGACTAGTGTCCTGTCCAGGAGAGTCAGTATAACTGCACTCTAAGGTTTAAGCACTGGCCATATAAGCCTTTATGGCTTCCTAAGGCTTAATACCTGGGGGATGACTTTACCTACCTACCAATTGAGCACGCATTGGTATAGCTCTGTGATTGAGCATGCAATGGTATAGCTGTGCAGTTGAGCATGCATTGGTATAGTTGTGCGATTGAGCGTGCATTGGTATAGTTGTGCGATTGAGCAATTAAGCATGTTGTGCGATTAAGCATGTTTTTATAGCTATGCAATTGAGCATGCGTTGGTATAGCTCTGTGATTGAGCATGCATTGGTATAGTTGTGCAATTGAGCATGCATTGGTATAGCTATGCGATTGAACATGCGTTCGTATAGGTATGCGATTGAGCATGCGTTCGTAATACGAACTTAGTATAGCTATGTGATTACTTCATTGCACAGCAAAAGATTTGTGCAAATTACACGTTGTCCTTCCGTCAAAAAATTCACGCAATGTTATATTACGCACCAGGAGTTATTCCGGGTAGGGACTCTTGCAAAACAGTTGCACAATTCTTTTGATGTGTCCTAACAGCAATTGCTTCCACAGTATTTTCAATGTAATATACAGTATACACTCGATACTATTATTCATTAGTTATTTCACAGTGAAGATTACAAGGGTGTGTTTATGGGTTCATATATATATATATATATATATATATATATATATATATATATATATATATATATATATATATATATATATATATATATATATATATATCTATATCTATATATATATATAATTATAGTTTGTTGCATTTAAAATTATATATAAATTGAAATGTGACAATAATACTATTAATGTTTTATCTTCAGGCCACCTCTTACTAAGGACACAGAACAAAACATTCTTGATGAGATAACCAAGTAAGTCATTTTCCAGGGTAACTAAGTGCATACTTAATCAGAAGCAGTAACTACTCTAATTACTCGGTAGTGATAATAACGAAAACAATTCCTAATCAAAGTAACTAACTAAAAGTTGGTAAATAAAGATTAGACCCACTTATTTTTCACTAGATTGTATAACTTTTTTTCTTGTTTAAAAAAATGTACAACAAATGGTCTTATGTTCACAAATCACAATCCCTATGTTCAGTAACAACATTTTCGTTTTCTTAGGACTTTCACTGGCATAGGTCTAAAGAAGCCAGATGTCCCAATGTATTTCCCAAAAGATAAAAAGAAGGAAATGATGATGGAAAGATGGAATGAGAAGACGGAAGAAGAGAAAAATCTCAGGTAAACTTGATTAATGTCTTTTTAAATATTACTTTTATGAAATGTAATATTCTTTTTTTAAGAATAACATTGATTAATGTAATGCCATATATGGTAAAGGGCATCAATTATAAACAGCAACATTATGATTTTCACTAAATATTATGATACAAGAATTAAATTATTCAATGGATTAGACTGCAATTTTAGATCGTGATTTTTGTGATTGTAAAAATAGAACAGCATTTCACATTTTAAAGAAAATGTCAACATGCTTAGGGATAATCTCAAAGCATTGGTTTCATGCAGGATTTAACAGCTGTTTCATTTAGCGTCTTATATCAGTGTATTTTTTACTAAAGACATAGTTTATTTTCCTGTCCCATCTCACATTGGCGTGGCTGAAGCGCCACCTGGCTAGTACACAGTTGTTAACAGGTCAATGTAATTCATAGTGGGAGGGTCAGATGTTAAATGATATCAGCTTCGTGTAGTGTCATGCATCACTGTTTTGAGATCATCCCTTATATCGAGTCTTATAACCGGTCGGTTCATTCATGCCTGGCTCTCCTCCCCAGGTCGCAGTTGACCATTGGTTTGGGCAGCAGCACTCGGTCCCTTGAAAAAGACCAGCTCCGACTGGTCATCGTTGACCGGTCAACACCCACACTTCTACACAGACATCTCATCCAGCTGGCTGCGGTCAGACAGTGTCCAGCAGTCGCGGTCAACAGACTGTCACAGACACTGGCGTCTCTACTGGGCATGCGATCACTGGTTGCCATTGGGTTTAAGGTATTGGAATCATCCCAGACAGAAATACCTCAAAGGCAATCCCTTCTGATAAAATTAGAAGACACCATCCTCTACACGAACACACACAAATAACATTATGTGAACAGATTGCTCTCAGACAACATCCCCCACAAATCTCCCAAAGACAACATCCCCACACAAAAAACGTAGACAGCATCCCATGCAAAACACCAAGGACAACATCCCCAGGATAAAAAAGAAGACAACATCCCTCAATATAAACCCATCCAAGACAACATCTGCCACACAAAAACCTAGACAGGATCCCCAAAGACACAAACCAACTAAAATGACATCCCATTAACAAAAATTATGATCATATGGCATATAGAGAAGGTAGACTGACCCAACTCTACATATGCAATTCTGAGTGCAAAATAGTTTGGTTAAAGTCTGAATATCATATTTATTTGCCATTATGTATCGTAATACAGAGAAAATCAATAAAGCTGCTCTAAAATAGATGTTACGTTTTGAGTATGTCTGTAGTTGCTCTGTTCACATATTGTTATTTCGATATGGAATTGGTATTTTTGAGGTGGAATTGGTATGGAATTGAATAATATAATCAACAATTTCAAGGGTGCAGTGGTGGATGGAATTTAGAAGTAGAACTGAAAATTCCTGCCCGTCTAAATTTTTTATGTAACCTTAAGTGTTGTTCCTTTTCAGAAACTCTCCGACTCAGACTCGCACCATTTTGATCCTCTCGTTTCTGGGACTACACGAGATGCTCCAACTATCTCTCTTCCCTGGGCGGACTTTGAAGCGGCCATCGTAAACTCTGAGGATGAAAGTGATGCTGAAGATTCTCCATCCACAAGGAGCAACCAACTTCAAAACAAGAAGGCAGATTATATCCCAGACTACAGCCATTTGTACATATATAAGCGGGACGTTATTGTCAGTGAAAAAGAGGACAGTTTCATCACCCTGGGCAGTGATGGTTCAGACAGCTCTCCCGAACCAACAAACCGCATTGTGTCTTCTCACAAACGAAAAAAGGTCAAGCAAGATCATGCTCAAACAGCAAAAAGGATACAAACTGGCAAACACAAGCGGCGAGCACAGGAGTATGCCGTTGCTAATGTAGTGCAGGTACATTCAAACATTAACAAACAGAAGAAAGGCAAGAAGAAAAAGTGATGGTTTTACAGTGTATCAAATGAATTTCTGCTTGGTTTTGTTAATTAGTGTGCTATATCTGGTATTACTACTATAATTATATAAATTTATGTCAATAGAATGTCAAGTCAATAAAATGTCAGAATTCAAATGTCTCCTGCTGTAGTCACATGCATGCATGCACGCAAAGGCTATTTCAGTTAAAGTTTCTGTCTGGAATATTTGATAGATATCAACGAGTGAAGATAGCTAACTGCTTTTCAGCAGCACTACCCACTTCGTGTGGTGTTCCTCAGCCTCAGGGTTCTGTTCTTAGACAATTACTTTTTACTCTACACTATTCCACTCAGCTCAGTTATTCAAGCTCACTACTTGGACCACCACCTATATGCAGATGCTACACAGATTTACCTTTCCTTGGCTACCCTGGATACAAATTGCTTCTTAAACCAACTCGGGGATTGTCTCCATGATATATTATACTAGATTACTGACAGCAAATTACAGTTAAATGCAAATAAAACAGCGTTTCTTATCATTGGTACACAAAAGCACTAAGGTAAACGTGATTGTTTTTTTCTGACAGCTATGCTAAGCCAGAATTTCAAGCTGGCTGCACAGAATTTTGGAATCGCCTTTGATAATAATTGAAATTTTAGACAGCATATTTCACAAACTTGTCGTTGCTGCTTTTATCACATTCGTGATCTTCATTGTATTTGCCTGTATATCTCTTGCTGTTGCCAAAACATTGTGATTGCTCTAGTTAGCAGTACACTTGACTATTGCAATTCTCTGTATCATAATATTGCTCTTAAGGACATCTTGAAACGTCAACGTGTGGAAAATTGTTTGGCAAGAGTAGTTACCCGGTCTCCTCAATTCTTTCCCTCAATACCACTTCTTAAATCATTGCATTGGCTCCCTGACCCTGTCCAATATCGCATTATTTTTAAGAATTACCTATCAAGCACTTTCATCCAAGCAACCAGCATATTTACATTCACTACTCACTCCTGCAAGACAGCCCAGACAGCTTCTATCTAATTCTAATCTACTTTTTGTTCCCAGTGTTAAAACCCACGTGTTTAAACTTGCTTATCCTCCATGGCTCCCCAGCGTACCAATCCAACTGTTTACAACTAGGACTGCTTATCGATTATGAACTGCTTAACCCCTTTTGTTTTGGTGCACTGCTGCGCTTGGGTCTCCCGAGGATTTTAGCGCAATACAAGTATTTTATATATTATTATTTGTGTTGTAGGAGGCCATTATGAATGTGACTTTTATCACCTTTTGTATCATTTTATCTGTGAACATTCAATCTAATAGTTTGTTATTTTGCATTCTACTCACAGAGAAACTCATCCAAACCAGAACAGCAATCACCCTACTTTCCTGACCGTTTTTCTTTGTTGGATTAAGTACACTGTATAAAGACACCTCATCAATGAGCAACATTCAGGTCAATTTGAATTTTACCCCTGCCAAATAACCAAATATTTGAAATGTACAGCTGCTTCTGATAAAACCTGATAGGTGGTTGCCCTTTTACATCATTTAGGGTTACATTTTGTGAAGTTTCAGAAGATGAAAAGACCTCTGTGTGCGCAGTGGCGTAGTGGTTAGATGGACTCTCAATGTATCTTGCTGCCGTTTCTAAACGTGTACATCCCGCATTGCTCCAGTTCACTGTATGAAGGAGTACCTGGCTATAGACTGTGGTGGATGTATGTGAACGAATAGTATTTGTGCAGTAATTGCAGTGTGGCTGAATGCTTATCAGAGAAGTAAAGTTGGCGTTGGAATGAACAGGTCTGCTAGGAGGTGAAATGTAAAGTGCTTTGATTATTTCCAGATTGTGCTATGCGAGAGCACGATTTTACATTTTTAGCTAGCCTAGGGGAAGAGCACCCCAAGCCGAGGCATGTTTATACAGTCGTACTTCACTTCACTTAAGGTTTTAGTTAGAATGCCTAATTTTTTTGAAAAAAAGTAATAAAAGAATCTATGGCGTTGATTTTGATCATGAATGAGTGAGAAAGACACAGGTAAAAATCGTGCAACCAAACATCTGCACATAAAACGTGTACTGTATGAATCAAACTCATGACCTTTCTTGTTACGATTGATCGCAGCGTCAACTATTTTTGACGCGACAGCACCTACGCAAACCAAAAAAAGCGTAACGAAAATGTATAGACAAGCTGCTCTAAGATGGTGTAACATCATAATATTATTAATTGTTTAATCTAACACTCTTTGGTAATGTTCAAACTTCATGTTTTGCAGTTTGAAAAGAGGTATTTGTAGACGGAAATTACGGGACGTCTGATCGTGGTTTAAATGTTGCGTTTTCGTCGTCTGCAAGTGAAGACTGATCTGATGTGCAACTTGAGAACGTGTGATTTTGGAACTTGTGTGGGTGAAGTTACAACATGCCAACTTAAATAACATTCGACATGACGGCTAACAAAAAACGTGAATGTCTATATTTACAGTTTCTCGGCCAAGAAAACGTGCACAGCCACAGAAAAGGTATATTCTGCAATACATATTTAAATTATATTAAGCAGTTAAGGACCACAGGCACAATGCCAGGCCCATGGCATGGCATGACCCTGGAAATAAGTGCTTGCACTTTCTTGTGTCATCCTTTTATTTTAATGTACATTTGCATTCACACTTTATGTATGTATGTCTCATTTCTATATTGAATAAATCAGTCAATCAATATACATAGCATAGGAGGATCCAGAGCGGGGTCCAGGGGGTCCGGACCCTCCTTTTTTGGAGTACCAAAAATTCCATTGGCATTACAGTTGCATGTCAACGCGGGATAAAGACATTGCCAAGAAACAACACAAGGTCAAAATTGTCGCTTACTATGTACGAATTCTTTAGTAGCAGGCCGACGTTTTCAGACACTCATCTAGCACAGGCGATATACTTGGCGTCCACTGGATCCCCAAAGTTATTCTTAGCATTACAGGGTGTATCGGTGACGTCGTTTATACGTTAGTTATGTGGTACTGTTCCTCTTTCTATGCCTATGGCGTATGTATTTATATGATGCATTTTAATTTACTTGCCGCAAAGGTATCAGGAAACATTGTAATCTACCAGTTTGCATTCACGGTTGCTATATGGTACTATTACTCAAATTCAGGTCATGAATCGAATAGTGCGTTTTATACAGAGTAGTTCAAAATGCAACAACAGTTTGGATAGGCTCTCTTGAGAGGGCAATCTAGCCCTTTGTGGTATTGGTTTATCTATGTCTAAAAGTAGCACTTTAGTCATATACGTGTTAGTGTCTTTGTGTGCAATGATACTTCAATTGTAATTGGATTGTACACATTGTCGTACGAATAATTGTAGCATACCGGTACCCGTTTTTTATTAAACATTTCCATTACTATAGTTGTCTTAGTCAATATTGCAATAAATGGCACATGACAGATGTTTAATAAATATTGTCTTTTCGTTTGGACATTTTCAGACACACCGCATTTTCTTAGTCGGAATAGGCCTACCTACAGGTGTAAATGAAACAAAATCCGCTGCGTTTTGCCAAAACTCAAGATTCAAAAGTAGTTGCACCCCGTCTATTGTAAATTTTACATTCAAAGTTATACTTATGTGACAAATACAAGAAAATATATAGGACTATTTTATCACAATTTTTATATTTTCAACAAATCTGTATTAAAATAAAAAATCGGTATTGTATACGGAAAATTCGTACGATGTCGCATGTCTGAATTTTGGGTTGATTACATTAGGCCCAAACTCGCTTAAAACCAGATTATGGGCGTTCCAAATTACATCATTTTGTGTTTTGTCTAAAAGCGTCATATGGGTGGGAAGGGGGATACCACCTCCCACAACCCACCCACCCCCCGATGTGCTTCATGCCTTGTTTAGAGCCTTCAGTGCTTCATATATTAACTTGGACCCCCCTTTTTCTAAACCCTGGATCCGCCCCTGCATAGTCATATGTCATGACATAGCCTAGGCCAGGACAGGGGCTAGGCTAGGTCGTAGTCATAGACATAGTCTCAGACAGTCATATACTAGTCCTACTCGACATAGCAGGAGCAGGGCAGGGTGGGGTAATCATACAAAGTTACTGTAGAGATATAGGCTTAATTGTAAAACATTGTTGAGCAATTTGACAGATTTGGTAAAAAAAGCCAAGTATTCAAACTCGATTACATTGCCAAAGTAATTGTAATCATGATTATGATCACAATTACAACTTCCTTGTGCATATTTCTGTTGCCCAGGTCCCAGCTACAATGCAAATAGGCTATAAATAAATTGAGTAATTGTCACAATGGGTTTAATGCCTAATGTATTTTAAAAATAATTACTAATATATGTATCCCTCGAACAAAAGGTGAACCGGTCACAAAAGGCAAATGACAAATTTGCACCTAGTTGTCAGAGTTGCAGCCAATTTTGACTAGGCAGGTAGACCCCTTCAGCTTTACATTGCAATCATTAATGTTAAAATAATTCTATCTTGTTTGTTATTCTTCAAAATAAACAATCATTTTGTAAGTCATCTTGAGCATACTAATTACTGTCTTAAAACAAGTCTCAAGATTCTTACACTAATAGAATTATGACTTGTGTGTTATATGCTTGTGTGTGTTATGTGCATTACATCATTAGGCAGAATTTGCCCATGGATAATTGGTTAATCAGTCCCCCCACAAAATGTGGGTGGGTGCCGTGGGTGGTGGGTGTGTGGATGGATGGGCATCAATCCACAACAAACTTAATTAAAAGTCTGATGTATGTATACAGACACAAATTCTGAATGCGTAAGTGAAGTTTGTTTATACTTCCGTTGAAGGCATTGGCGGACAGCAGGCACTACATCTGGCTATGAAGAATAATGACTTGTATTGTATTAAGATACTGCTAGACCTCGGAGCTTCAGTTAATGCTGGTGACGATGAAGGCGTGACACCTTTTCACCTGTGTTGTAAAAAAAGGTTTCTTCTACTCCTACATCGGATGCTTCAGTATGATGGGGCTGACGTCAATGTAGTTGACAATAAGGGTCACGGTCCAATCCACTATGCTGTACAAGGTGGAAATGTGTGAGTACATACACAACACATGTTACAAACATACAAATTATCTACAGATTGTGTAACTGCTAGCAGCATGGATATGTTTAAAAAGAAGGTTAACACATCTCGGGAGGGCGGGTTACACATAGTTGAAAAATGTTGGACTCTCGATAAGCTATTATGGCTTCTTTGTCTACTTGCCATCTGGGCCTTTGCGTTGGATGGCATTCATGTTAAATCTTGTTAAAGGTGCTTAATCAATTTGATTTTTTTGCTGGTCTCATTTCAAATTAAGTTTGCGAAAAACCAAACCTACCTAGTATCCACTACAACATGCTAGCTTGTTTGTTTAAATTTTTTATGTAATCACACAAACTATTAAATTAGTTAATGCTTGTTCAACTTCAATCATTTACTGAAGTGAAAATCAAAATGCTGAAAAATCATGATTTTGTTTCGTGGTGAAATTTCGTAATTCTGTCGTGATCGGCGAGAGGATGGAGGTCACGCCCATGATCAGCATTGACCACACAGTGTTTACCATTTTCGATATCCACTATTTCGATCTTTAGGTCAGATTTAACAACTAAAGTAAATTCTTTCGATGATTTGAACAAAAATAGGCATTTTTTTATTAAATTAACTGCGGATGTTACATAAATGAACTATATTCACACACTACATATTTGGCACAAAATGAACCAGATTTGCGATAGGCTAAATCAGCTGAGCAAGCAGTTTTAAATCTATTCTCATGCCATTTGAGACAAACGCAGGCCATATGCTGTAATACCAAAACAGCTGTATTCAAAACTCATAAATGTGTAACGAATACCTAGCTCATCTAAGAGTCAATCTGATACCATGCACACATTGCTAAACTGTTGTTGCGAGTTTGCAACTGGGTCAGCACACATTACACAATATATGTTGCTGTGATTCAACTTTTAAATCGATTCAACAATTTTTGCGCTGGCCAAATCAACATGTGACTCAAGTTTTATTGAGTGTCAGAGACCAGCATACGTTGCACGACCGAGTCAAATAAACACACAACTCACAACAAATTTGGTGGTATGCTCTGGCATTGTAAACTATGTTTGTAGTTGTAGTACACATAAACCTAGCTATCGTAAACCAGTTTGCTAAAATCAACAAAAGTTTAGCAACGCCTGTCGTAACGGAGACTTTGACACTGTTGGTTGATGACACAACTGGTTTGTAGATGTGCCATCCACAATATGGTGGAGGTGTGTCACCTCTGTTTGGTGTGTTGGTAGGTGTACTGTCCACTATCTGGTTGTGTGTCACCTCTCCCTGGTGTATTGATATGTGTACCATCCACTATCTGGTGGAGGTGCGTCACCTCTCTGGTGTGTTGTTAGGTTTACCATCTACTATTTGGTGGAGGTGTGTCACCTCTCTGGTGTGTTGTTAGGTTTACCATCCACTATCTGGTGGATGTGTGTCACCTCTCTGGTGTGTTGTTAGGTTTACCATCCACTATTTGGTGGAGGTGTGTCACCTCTCTGGTGTGTTGTTAGGTTTGCCATCCACTATTTGGTGGAGGTGTGTCACCTCTCTGGTGTGTTGTTAGGTTTACCATCTACTATTTGGTGGAGGTGTGTCACCTCTCTGGTGTGTTGTTAGGTTTACCATCCACTATCTGGTGGAGGTGTGTCACCTCTCTGGTGTGTTGTTAGGTCTACCATCCACTATTTGGTGGAGGTGTGTCACCTCACCCTGCACCAGCTTGACTACAACTGTGAATCACTGCTGCACCTCGCATGTCTTAAGAACAAGTTGGTGCTTAACTATCTCCTGCGGAAACAGGTCTGTCTACCCATAGCATCTGATAACCATGTATGGGCTTCTCCGTGATTTTTGTAATGGCCATACTATGTCCTACATCCTCATATTTCCAGTGTTTTTGTCTGCATCAACCCCTGATGGATACACCTTTTGTTTTTCATCAACAAATTTCTTGTTGATATACAATTTGTTATAAAAACTGTGTTCAAAGTCACCTGCAATGCTGTGCTAAAAAGCATTTGCCAAACATTACTGGTTGGATCCACTGCCCCATTATCTTAATTTTAATTTCTCGGCTTGAATATCACATATCACTAAAATACCATGTAATATTTTATGATAAAACTGATCAGACTTTGTGCCTTTAGTTGACGTCATCTGTGCAGGTATTGTGTTTTTGATGTCATCTGTGCAGGTATTGTGTTGTTGACGTCATCTGTGCAGGTATCGTGTTGTTAATGTCATTTGTGCAGGTATTGTGTTGTTCATGTCATCTGTGCAGGTATTGTGTTGTTGATGTCATCTGTGCAGGTATTGTGTTGTTCATGTCATCTGTGCAGGTATTGTGTTGTTGACGTCATCTGTGCAGGTATCGTGTTGTTAATGTCATCTTTGCAGGTATTGTGTTGTTCATGTCATCTGTGCAGGTATTGTGTTGTTGACGTCATCTGTGCAGGTATTGTATTGTTGATGTCATCTGTGCAGGTATTGTGTTGTTGATGTCATCTGTGCATGTATTGTGTTGTTTATTTCATCTGTGCAGGTATTGTGTTGTTGATTTCATCTGTGCAGGTATCGTGTTGTTGAAATCATCTGTGCAGGTATTGTGTTGTTGATTTCATCTGTGCAGGTATTGTGTTGTTGATGTCATCTGTGCAGGTATTGTGTTGTTGATGTCATCTGTGCAGGTATCGTGTTGTTGATGTCATCTGTGCATGTATTGTGTTGTTGATGTCATCTGTGCAGGTATTGTGTTGTTGATGTCATCTGTGCAGGTATTGTGTTGTTGATGTCATCTGTGCAGGTATTGTGTTGTTGATGTCATCTGTGCAGGTATTGTGTTGTTGATGTCATCTGTGCAGGTATTGTGTTGTTGAAATCATCTGTGCAGGTATTGTGTTGTTGACATCATCTGTGCAGGTATAGTGATGTTGACGTCATCTGTGCAGGTATCGTGTTGTTGACGTCATCTGTGCAGGTATCGTGTTGTTGACGTCATCTGTGCAGGTATCGTGTTGTTGACGTCACCTGTGCAGGTATCGTGTTGTTGACGTCACCTTTGCAGGTATCGTGTTGTTGACGTCACCTGTGCAGGTATCGTGTTGTTGACGTCACATGTCCAGGTATCGTGTTATTGACGTCACATGTGCAGGTATCGTGTTGTTGACGTCATCTGTGCAGGTATCGTGTTGTTGACGTCATCTGTACAGGTATCGTGTTAACGTCACCTGTGCAGGTATCGTGTTGTTGACGTCATCTGTGCAGGTATCGCGTTGTTCACGTCATATGTGCAGGTCTCGTGTTGTTGATTTCATCTGTGCAAGTAGTGCGTTGTTGATGTCATCTGTGCAGGTATCGTGTTGTTGATGTCATCTGTGCAGGTATCGTGTTGTTGACGACACCTGTGCAGGTATCGTGTTGTTGACGTCACATGTCCAGGTATCGTGTTGTTGACGTCATCTGTGCAGGTATCGTGTTGTTGACGTCATCTGTGCAGGTATCGTGTTGTTGACGTCATCTGTGCAGGTATCGTGTTGTTGACGTCATCTGTGCAGGTATCGTGTTGTTGACGTCATCTGTGCAGGTATCGTGTTGTTGACATCATCTGTGCAGGTATCGTGTTGTTGACGTCATCTGTGCAGGTATTGTGTTGTTGACGTCTTCAGTGCAAGTATTGTGTTGTTGCTGCAGCATAGCAATATTAATGACTGTGATTCAGTCGGTAACTCAGTGATGCACTTCGCTGCCAAGAGTGGCTGGAACTATGCCTGCTGCAGGCTTCTGGAGCTGAGAGCAGAGCACTTGCTCCACCTCACCAACTTTCATGGAGACAAACCACAAGACCTTGCCAGGAGAGCCGGGTGAGATTGGATGCAATTTTGTGTCATAAATAAACGTTGTCTCATACATTTTGTACAAATTGCTAGCTGTCATTTTGTCATTGTTTCATGTTTTCAAGATCGTTCTGTACCAGAATTAAGTAATTTTTTGGGATATGATTTTACTTTGAGCAATCGTTGTTTGAAGGATTTGTAATGGAAAGTTTTGTAGAAATAGGTTGGCAGGAAATAATTGGAAAGCAGGAATTAATCAGCATGTTTTTGATGTGCTTAGAAGATAAATATTGACAAGTACTACATCTACCACAGCTGTAGTAATAGGTTTTTTTTTTACATTTAACACCAGACAACAGTACCAGTTGACCATGTACACATTATTATTTAAGGTCATTTCATGCATTACATAAATAATGCTAGAACAGTTGAGCATGCTGTATAATGTCAACAAAGCAACCCCACTTCCTGCCAATTTAGCTGACCTTGTATATCTGCTAATATTGATGACCTGTGCGTTGGGTACCCATGAATGACTGGATGGGTTTACACAATACACACCTATTTTGTAAGCCACAAGGAGACAGTGAAGTTGCTTGACTATTACGCGTCGTTGCAATGGATTACCCCGAGAACAGACATGGTGATGGAGTGGTACAGTATGCTTTCTCTGCCTGTCACTGTCTACATCAACAGTGTACTGTTGGCAAACTGCGTCAACTACCCAGGAACTGTTATCGTCATAATGATGATATTCTATGTGGCCTTGCACAAAAAATGGTCGACACAGATTTCTCAGACATGTGGGTAAGTAGGATTTGACATATATTGTTATTTCTTTAGTCAAATCTGATATTTGTTGTCAGTGTTTATTTGCATAAATAAACATGTTCAGTCCTTAAGATTTTGGAGAAAAAAAACAGCCTTGACATTTTTTTTAACACCAATTAATCATATATTATATTTAGTACATGTATACACTGCACGCTAACACGCACACAGCAATTGGCTATAAGGTGGGTCTATCATCACTGCATCTAACATCATTAGGAAGGGTCAAGGCTGTTTAATATTGCACACAACTTTGATTCAATATAGGCTCAGTTCTATTTCATGCAACATTGGCATGCATCTCGTTTATACAGGACAATCAAACTACAATCTGATCACGTACAACGGCATCGGCTCATTGCATGTGACAATATTGCTTTGTGTAAACCCGGCTCGAGAAAGCAAAATCACATGCAACATCTTGTTACATAGACTTTTGATATGTTGTTTCAGGTGGCCCAATCCAATCATGGCAGGACTGTTTGGATCAGGATTCATCTACACTGTTTTTGTTATTTATCAGTACTTGTCAAAGGGTATCTTTTCTGTCATTCACAATGTATCATTAATAATGGTGCAGTATCATTTATGTACAATTTTATATACATCCATAATTACAATTTGATGAGTACCCACATGTCTGGCTTCGTATCTTTACTGTATCATTGCGTTTGTATCAACAACTAACTCGGTATCCTTTTTAGTATCTGTGCCTGGGTGACTACTAACTTTGTCAGCAATGAACTGGTCCCAACAATACATGGCATTTTGTGCAGATACAGCATGAACCATTGCCTTATGACTGTGAGAAAAATTATCATGGAGCCAATGAGACATGGGATCAGTTACATTATATCAATTATCATGGAGCCAATCAGACATGGGATCAGTTACATTATATCAATTATCATGGAGCCAATCAGACATGGAATCAGTTACATTATATCAATTATCATGGAGCCAAGACATGGGATCAGTTACATTATATCAATTCCAATTCCAAATACCAATTGCAACTAACAATTCCATATTGAAAAAAAAACAGTATGTGAACAGAGAGCAACTGTAAACATACCACAACGTCAAAAAAACATCTATGTTAGAGTAGCTTTATTTAATATCTGCATATTGTGGTACATAATGACAAATATGACATGCAACATATACTTTATTAATTATTTGCAAGCAATCATTTTAATTAAAAGGTTACCTGATTTAATTGAAACATTAATTGAAAATATCAATTATGTTTATTCCAATTACTTTTAAAAACAAAGCACCAATTGCGGAATTGACGTTTCAATGCCAATGTAATTGACGTTTCATTGCCAATGTAATTGACGTTTCAATGCCAGTGTAATTGACGTTTCAATGCCAATGTAATTGACGTTTCAATGCCAATGTAATTGACGTTTCAGTGTCAATGTAATTGACGTTTCAATGCCAATGTAATTGACGTTTCAATGCCAATGTAATTGACGTTTCAATGCCAATGTAATTGACGTTTCAATGCCAATGTAATTGACGTTTCAATGCCAGTGTAATTGACGTTTCAATGCCAGTGTAATCGACGTTTCAATGCCAGTGTAATTGACGTTTCAATGCCAATGTAATTGACGTTTCAATGCCAATGTAATTGACGTTTCAATGCCAGTGTAATTGACGTTTCAATGCCAGTGTAATTGACGTTTCAATGCCAGTGTAATTGACGTTTCAATGCCAGTGTAATTGACGTTTCAATGCCAATGTAATTGACGTTTCAATGCCAATGTAATTGACGTTTCAATGCCAATGTAATTGCCTCCATAGTCTGCAGCTAAGGCAACTTACATTTTAGTGCCATTTGAAAATGTTATCACACTGCATTGGTGCTAACCGTGTGGTGACAACTGTAAGACTACCGGTAGTAACAGAGATCCATAAGATTGCAAAAGAAACTGTATGTTTATCTATGCCTGCTGATTTGCTGCGCATGGTCGGGAGTTTGCCGCGCAAACGGGGATATAATTATATTGATTGAATCTCACAAGACTGTCGCAGCGGACTGCACACTTGTAAAATATTTGTGAGAGTTGTTCTTCAGACATGTTTTGAGCTGTTGACATGTTAGTCACATGCCATTTGATAAACGTGATGTGTATCCCACAATGCAAAAAACAAACTTTTTCAAAATGCACAAAACCATGAGGAAAGTGTCTTATTCCTGTAAGGCCATCAATTCTCAGAAAATCCATAAGACTTATGGTAGATCATAATAGTTGGTACCTATGACATTGTATGTCACTGTCCTTGTGTTCTTGTTTGTGCATATATAGTTTGTCAATGATACGATTTGACTTGACCGAAGTATGCAGGTTTATACAGCGAGCATCCATTCTTTGCCTTCGTCATACTCACAGTTACATCTTTCTTCTGCTGTGCCTACTATGCACTTCTCCGGATAGAGCCAGGTGAGTTGGAGAAAGTAATTTCTCCAATGTCCTAGTTGTAGCGGTGCTAGCTAATCCTGCAGGATGTTGCTCTCCTCTTTATCCCTGAAGCCCGGAATGAGGCTGGCACCGATAATGGTCATAAATTTTTTTCCTTTTTCATCACTGATCACATTTCACTGCCATCCTCATCACCCGTCTCCACCCCCATCCCTCACCCTCATTCTCCACTCCCCTCCAGCTCCTGCCAAATCTCTCTTCACGCAGTCCTCCCATCTCAGTCTCAGTCTTCCTCTTCTCCTTCTACCCTCCACCCTAAGCGCATCCACTCTCTTCGTCAACTGTACCCCTTCCATTCTTTCCACGTGTCCAGCCCACTGTAACCGGCTTCCATCTGAGACTCTTTCACACCAGTTTCCTCCCTCAGCTCCTCCATTCTTTACTTGTCTATTCTTCACCCAGTTATTCTCGCAAACTTAGTTTTGTACTATAAAATCACAGAAATTCCTTGATAGGTTTTTCATTTTACCATATTTACTGTACATGACAAACAGTTTTGCCTTTGCCATTTTTTAATCCTAACATCAGTTCCTAGAGCTAGATATGTAGATAAGTCACGAATGTTTGTTTGGAATCAAAGTGAACACATCTCCTTCAGGTGTGTGTATGAAGTCTCTTGTGGTGGACGGACACATGATGACAATAAAAGACATGGACAGTAAACTAAGCAAAACCAGGCATTTCTGTCCAATGTGTGTGGTAAGACACTTCTGTCCAATGTGTGAGGTGAGACACTTCTGTTCAGTGTGTGAGGTAAGACACCTCTGTTTAGTGTGTGAGATAAGACATTTCTGCCCAGTGTGTGAGGTAAGACACTTCTGTCCATTGTGTGAGGTGAGACACAGCTGTCAAGTGTGTAAGGTGAGATACTTATGTCCAGCGTGTGAGGTAAGATACTTCAATCCAGTCTGTGAGGTAAGACACTTATGTCAAGTGTGTGAGGTAAGACATTTCTGTCCAGTGTGTGAGGTAAGACACGTCTGTCCCATCTGTGAGGCAAGACACTTCTATCCAGCATGTGAGGGAAGACACTTCTGTCCAGTCTGTGAAGCATGACACTTCTGTCCAATGTGTGAGGTAAGACACGTCTGTCCAGCATGTGAGGTAAGACACTTCTGTCCAGTCTGAGAGTTAAGACACTTCTGTCCAGTCTACGAGGATAGACACGTATGTTCCATCAGTGAGGTAAGACATGAATGTCCAGAGTTTGAGGTAAGACACTTCTGTCCAGTGTGTGAGGTGAGACACTTCTGTCCAGTGTGTGAGGTAAGACACTTCTGTTAAGTGTGTGAGATAAGTGTCAATTCTCACTGACAAACATTGGCCTTGCTGACAGGTCTGGAGTGGACAGATTCTTGCAGAGCAACAAATTGGACAAAAATAATGCATGTAAACTTGCCTCACCTGGCATGTGTTCTTAACTAGACTTACCTGACCACACGTTCCAACCACTGTCCAGGCTGCATTTGTTTGTGTCAAGATCACCATTATTTCTGGGTGTTGACTTGGTAAATGATAGTTTGTGTGTCTGTGTTTAGATCATACAGCCGGATGGTGTGCGACACTGCAACGATTGTGGACAATGTTTCTACAAGCGGCAGTGTCACAGCAGTATACTGCATCGGTGCATTGCCATTGGCAACTGTGGCCTGTACACTGTCTTCCTTGGTCTGTCAATCCTCGTCTCCGTCATCTTCTTCAGCATCATCATCACCCAGTTTGAACCATTTTCGGACTACTTGGCCCACCCATCACTGTGGCCACTGATCGTGGGACATTACGTCAGTACCTGCATCAACATAAAGGATCTCATCCTCAGCTGCAAGGACGTTCGTGCTCTCGTGTTGAGACAGTGGCGGCGATCAGCAGCCAATGCCTACTTTGTTTAGAGGCACCCAGTGTGGTGTCGAGACAGTGGCGATGATCTGCAGCTGATGCCTACTTTGTGTAGAGGCACCTAGTGTGGTGTTGAAACAGTGGCGGTGATCAACAGGTGATGTCTACTTTGTTTAGAGGCACCCAATGTGGTGTTGATACAGTGGCGGTGATCAGCAGCTGATGCCTACATTGTTTAGTGGCACCCAGTGTGGTGTTGATACAGTGGCGGTGATCAACAGCTGATGCCTACATTGTTTAGTGGCACCCAGTGTGGTGTTGATACAGTGGCGGTGATCAGCAGCTGATGCCTACATTGTTTAGTGGCACCCAGTGTGGTGTTGAGACAGTGGCGGTGATCAGCAGCTGATGCCTACATTGTTTAGTGGCACCCAGTGTGGTGTTGAGACAGTGGCGACGATCAGCAGCTGATGCGTACTTTGTTTAGAGGCACCCAGTGTGGTGTTGAGACAGTGGCGACGATCAGCAGCTGATGCCTACGTTGTTTAGAGGCATCCAGTGTGGTGTTGAGACAGTGGCGACGATCAGCAGCTGGCGCGTACTTTGTTTAGAGGCATCCAGTGTAGTGTTGAGACAGTGGCGACAATCAGCAGCTGGCGCGTACTTTGTTTAGAGGCATCCAGTGTAGTCTTGAGACAGTGGGGGCCATTGATGCTTAATTTGTTTACAGTGATCGAAGTGTAAATCTGTACACATCAGAAACAAGACCTCACCAACTCTAAGGCAGTCAACACACTAACACCTTTACGACAGCTTTTACTACATCACAAATGCTAGCAGATGAAGTAGGTTCTACACTCATGCCTCAATTTATTCACAAAGGTTTATGAACTAGTAATCTTTGCTGTGTGTTGTAACAGTTCAGTTCTCTATAATAAAATAGCATTCTATTATTATTTAGTATTATTGTTGAGATACAATGTGTCAACATACATAAACAACAGATTATAAAACATCTTAACAAAACTCTCCTGTGCCATCACTGTTCATGTTGCACACTATTTCTTTTTGAAACTTAAGCCAAACTTTCCTTTCTTGCGGGACGTTTGTCCACTTGTTGAAGCTGATGACTTTCGCTTCTTGCTCTGTTTTGACGACGCATTCTCCTGGCTCTCTTCACCAATGTTGTCGGCAGTCTGCCAGAAAAAAAGGTGCTTAAATTTTTTTACTAGGAAGTTGCCAGGTTTGAAATGCTCAATCATCTCTTGTAACGGTAGTCATACTGTTCCTTTTTTTTAAGGAAATTCCTGCAATTGTTACTAAACATTCCTTTAAATGCCTTAATTTTTTTAACACTACGTATAATGATTTTATAATACTGCTAAAATACCCTGAAGTGTGCATAATTCCATTATTTTCATCCAGCAAATTTCTGGAATTGTTACCAAAGTATACAATTTTTAATCTTGCACATTTTCTCACGATTGATTGATACATTTGAACAGCACCATATTGTTTCTGGTGTCTATTCGAGGGCAAATAAAACCAAAAGATCCAACAGAGGGTAAATATGTGCAAAATGCAACCTGAGCCCATACTCTAAAAGAAGTTGCTGCTTATGTAAGATTTTCTGTAAATATAGCACAAAAGTATCTTAGTTAAGAAATTTTTTATTTTTGAAGACAGATTTTTAATTTGATTTCACCAAGACCAGGCCTAGATTCTAATTCGACAAATGTGGAATGAATTGCATGTTACTAAGCGATATGCTTCTTTAATCAAATTATATAATTCGCTCCTAGAGGGTGTTTGAGAAAAAATCCTTTGTGTTGAATTTGACATGGAAACAGGTCTTAAATTTGTGGAATATTAGTTTCAAAAAGGCCATAAATCTGATTAGCCTGAAGCTGTATGTAGCAGAAAGTAGCGATAAGACAAAAAAGGACCATGACGAGAACTTGCCTGCCTGACCGTGTGTGGACCATGGTCAGAACTCACCTGGTTCTCCACAATGTCATCACTGTCACCACTACTCGTGTCACCTGCCTGCTCTGTCAACTCCTGCAGCACTGTCGTGTTGATACGGAAGTCTCGGGACGTGCTCAACTTGATGTGTTCCATCAAGTTGATCTGAGGACAGGTTCATGTTAAAGCTACAAAATCGGTTTTCCATAAAATCATGTTGTATAGTATAAACTATATGTAATATAAATTGATCAAAATCATACTAATGGCAATACTAAAAAATTAGTAGTATGCCCTTTGTTACAACAATGCTGTAAATGAAATACTTCTATGCATGCCCTGGCATTAACACTGCCATGTTTCCACAAACGTCTTGCATTTTCAAGGAATTTGCCATGTTTTCTACTTCTAAGAGTTTGCCAGATTTCAGAAAACAACTGAACATCCCTGAATTTTATTGACTACTCAGAATAAAAAAGTTGTACCACTTCAATGAACATATATTTGACGTACTAACGCAAAAGGTGTTACAAATACAAAATAAAGGTTTAAAAAATTATACAAAGTCATTGCACTGTATTCCCTTTATTGTACAACCTGTATTGTACAACCTGGCAGTCAAAGACAATTCTTTTTTTTTTTAAAAAGATTTCATGGAAACTGACAATGCCATGTTTTTGCCTGTGGAATTCATAACTTTTGGATACTGACCTTTGACTTCTTGGATAGTTGAATGAGAAATTTCTCATATTGCTCAATGGCAAAGATCAAGTTAGGAATTGTCCTCATCTCTTTGAGAACGCGTGCCTGAAAATGACAACATCAGAAAGATCGATATATGATTTCACTTATAGAATAGTTTTGCTTTGACTAGATTATACACAAGTTGTGGTTAAATTTTCTAAAAAAATCTCGAGGCATATTCTGGGAGGCGGGGTTTAGTGCCCTGTTTTAGTTATTCATGCATGTCGTGCTTAACTGGCGATTTTGTTTAATGTTGAACTATTGCTAAACCATTTCACATAAAACATCCTGCATTGGGCGAAATGTCTGACAAAGCATCAATTTTTCAGGTTTAAATTGTTATCAAATGTTGGAGTGGAAGCGTTAAGTCAAGTATTGACTGAACGCAAACAAATGGTTGAAAAGGTGGCTCGGGTAAACAAATTATGATGTTGAAATTTCTACAACGTACCATTATGACCTGTATTTTCATAAGACATTCTATACTGAGACCAAAAACAACTTGTTTACGATGGCCTTTCTTCAATAAATGTTGGGCAAACAGAGGACCCTAAAAGAGTTCTTTGTGTTGCCTCACTGACAGATACCTTGCCTACAACAGCCGAAGCAGATGTCTTCTTCTTCTTCCCGTCGTCTTTGGCCTGCTGTATTGTGTCGCTCTGGGCGGCCTGCGACACAGCTCACAGCAATTACACTTTTAAATTGTGAAATATTAAATCAAATAATATCAAAATTGAACCCTGCAATTGCTTAATGACATTGTTTTTTACATTAGTGAATAATCTTGCGAATCATTAATTAATTATACCTAATTGTCTTGATAACAGAGTAATATAAAATTTGGATCAGTGTAAAATATTGAATGGCTACTTTGCACTTATAAATGTGAAAAACTTTAATATAAGGATAAATAAATATTAAAATTTTTTTAACTCTTAAAAAATTAAACATTTGTGCGACATATGAAAGGACACTGGATTTGTCAGTGATTTCTAAATACAAAGTTTATTATTAGTAAAATGTGCCCTTTTATTACTAAAATGTGCCCTATTATTAGTAAAATGTTACCTGCATGTATGTGATCATGGCGTAGACGAGCTGGGTCAGTCCTGTGCCTGACAGACGGACAAGTTTCTCAAAGCGACTTGGCAAGTGGCCAACTTTCTGTTGATACAAGCTGACATACTGAAAGAGAGGATACCTCAGTCACATACTGATGATGTAATGATGACAGAAGGGTGAACTGTGGGCCATTAGGGTGTTGACATTTTTCAAGATGACGTAGGCATTAAGAATATTGCATATTAATTAAGAATTTCTCATTGTGCAGAAAACTAAATTGTAAGAAATGCCACGGTGACATGATTTTATATTATGCAGCAAATATTTCTGAGCACACAATTTCTGTAAATAAACCGAGGGCTGGGTTATTTCAGGGGTGCAACCCTAGCGATGAACCTGACTGATATTAAAACAGGTAAAGGTACGTTCTTATATACAGGTGTAGCATGGTATACAGTACTTGGGATTGTTCACACCTGGCAGACCCATTAATTCCAACATCAATTCGACTTCTCTGGGAAGCATTCAGCCATGTTGCAATTACTGTGTAAAGACTACTCGTTCACATAACCACCATCTACAACCAGGTACTCATTTATACAGCTAGAGCAACGTCAGATGAATGAAACTGCCCAAGCTTCGAAACAGCAGCAAGAGGATTCAAACCTATACCACTGCGCCCCACAAGGGGGTGTCTCAAGATGTGACCTAACCATTATACCACTGCGCCCCACAAGGAGGTGTCTCAAGATGTGACCTAACCATTATACCACTGCGCCCCACAAGGAGGTCTCTCAAGATGTTACCTAAATCATTATACCACTGCGCCCCACAAGGAGGTGTCTCAAGATGTTACCTAACTATTATACCACTGCGCCCCACAAGGGGGTGTCTCAAGATGTTAGCTAACCATTATTAACCCTGGGAGTGACCACTTGGCCTGCATGGTCAGTGCGAAAAGCATTCCAGCCGATTTTGGTATCGCTCTGTAGGAACAATTTTCGTTTCCGTCACCAGTACCTTACACGGGAACAAATGGTATCATTGGAAAGCTGAATCACTCTTCGTTCTGATTCATATTTATTCATGAGCATGATGATAGCTAATGACGATCTAGCTTACAAAACGCGTCACATATTTGGCTGATTTTACTATGCTCCGCAGAATAAATTTACGTTTCCATTCATAGTATCTAAATATGTAACACATTATACCTTTGGAAAGCTCTATGACTGGCCTATTCAAATATATGTGAATGAGCGAGTGGGCTACATGCAGTGAATGAGCAATTGTTGTTACAAACACGTGTTGTCTGGGTAGACTGAGATTTTTATTTACTAATCTGCCATTTTGTTTTCTCACTTCATTCTGTGTCAGTTCACTTTAGGCCGGATTATTTCAAGTTTCCGCATCACTATTTTGGCAAATTGAATGACAGCATTGAGGTAAATATCAGCAAGTTGCCAGCATTAAGGTAAATATCAGCAAGTTGCATCGCGATTTCTGCTGGCTTTGACAGCCCACACTACCACAGTAAACGACGCGGGACCGATGGGCTTGTCTGAATCAGCATAGCCCAGTGTTGGAAAAAATCATAAAAATAAAAGTTCTCAACATATTTGATTCATTTATTTTATTTTGTAGCTAATATGTATTGATACATTTTCTAATTGGACATAGGGACATACAGCCACTCAGTAATTACCTAGTAGCAGGGTGAAAATAAAAAAACGTGCTTTCTTTTTTGATGAAATTCAAAAAAGTAATATCCCCATGATAAGATTATGTGCTGTAGTTTTTAGTCTTTTTAGCAACAAAATGATCCCTCAATCACATTTGTGCGATAATTATTAGCGATGTTATGATTTTTTTAAATCACCCTTATGAATAACTGATTTGTGTACACCGTTGAAATTTATCTTTGGTCACTCCTAGGTTTAAGCAACAACTCAGACGGTTTTATTAAACAGATGCGTGCAGTGACTCACGTATTTAGTGGCGAGACTCAAGGAACTATAGAGCCGAGTCAGGGTCTTGACAACGTTCTCTGCACACGCGCCCGCTGGTGTTGCTGACTGCACGAGTTCGTGCATGCAATTGATCATGTGACCCAGCCTCGTTATGGCGCTCTTTTCTTTCTCTTCCTGTTGGGTTCCGGGGCTATCGTTACCATCGACAACTAGGGAGAGGAATATTATGACACAAGTAGAAAAGGTTCTCATAGATCACGGAAATCAAACATTTTTAAAATAAATTCTCCAGGCCTGGAGAGTTATGGAATTTTTATTAAAAGTCATGGAATTGGAAAAGTTATTGCTCGTTAACTTGTAAAAAAGTACTTGCTCTGTTTTGTTTTATTATTAATCTAACAATTATAGTTGTAAAGTTAACTTGCATAGGTAGGCCTATATTCCTGCGTACATATATATACAATACACACATTACATCATATAATATGATAGTGACGCATTGACAATAGTCAATATACAGTCAATATATAGGAAAAAAGTAATGGAATTTAATGTTACAAAAAGACTGGGAACTAAGAACCATAAATTTTTTTTAATTACTTGACTAGGGCATAAAACACATTCTAAATGAAAAACATTGTAATGTCATAACTATGGAAACTTTTACAAGTAATAAAGGTAATGGAACACGTAAGTAAACTATGTGAACTTTTACAAGTAATAAAGGTAATGGAACACGTGAGTAAACTATGTGAACTTTTACAAGTAATAAAGGTAATGGAACACGTAAGTAAACTATGTGAACTTTTACAAGTAATAAAGGTAATGGAACACGTAAGTAAACTATGTGAACTTTTACAAGTTATAAAGGTAATGGAACACGTAAGTAAACTATGTGAACTTTTACAAGTAATAAAGGTAATGGAACACGTAAGTAAACTATGTGAACTTTTACAAGTAATAAAGGTAATGGAACATGTAAGTAAACTATGTGAACTTTTACAAGTAATAAAGGTAATGGAACACGTAAGTAAACTATGTGCTTTCTGTCCGCAGTTTCTCATTGTAAAATAAATATATATATATATATATATATATATATATATATATCACTCCTATTGTTTACACTTATAAATTAGTATAACTGTCGATATTTAAAAAAGTGTATCTAATCTACTAATCTACGTTTTGGTCATATTGATGGAAAGACCCAAGACTGGACATTGAGGGTCTCAAGTCCCTCCGTGAGTCTCACCAGTCAGTGTGTCCATGCGAAGACGGTTGATGGCCCACTCTGTGTCGTCCAGTTCCCGGTCAATCTGGCCCAGGACCAGCAGCAGAGTGATCGGTGCGGCAGTGCGGGCGGTGACCACTGGGTAGATGCTGGCGCCCTCTACCTGCACCGCCTAGTGAGCGGGAAGAGAACTAATTTATTTAATACACTTGGGACTAAACAACAAAAAGACAAAACTAACGGGCGCCCAGATCGGATGGAAAATACTGCTTCCCCAGTCCCGCATTTTGGATGAAAAACATTTATGACAAAATTTATCCAGTTGTTGGACAAGAGGCCATCCTAAGCACGCGTCATTTCTATGGTTGCAAACGATTTCACATTTTATTACCTGCGTTTACCTTTCTTACCCACGTATTTACCTTTCTTACCCACGTGTTTACCTTTCTTACCCACGTGTTTACCTTTCTTACCCACGTGTTTACCTTTCTTACCCACGTGTTTACCTTTCTTACCCATGTGTTTGATGGAGCTACCAGCCTGCAATGTCACATCTCCTGATGTAGTTTTTGTTACGATTACCTATGTCATGATACAATGACTTAACAGAAGTTCACAAATCTTCAGTCAATTTGAAATAATTTCATTGGCGCTTCTTATATGAAGACGATCAGGGAAGGAGCCCAAATGACCACCCAAGGTTGTGGGATAGGTCAAGAAATCTGTACGATGCAATACACAGGTGGTCGCTCTGAGTAAACTTCTTATCAAGAAATATTAACATAAACATGATGACATTCTATGTTGTCACCTGGTCGATGTCCCCTAGGTGGATGTGGATGTCCCGAGCCAGGTCTCTGATGACCGGGAGGACACTCTTGGTGGGGCGGGTCAGTTGTAGCAGGAGGGACAGTAGCACCTTCGTCACCGCCGAGTCATCTGGAAGACGGGGCAGAAATACGACAAATAACTGGTTGTTTTCAGTGATTATACAGAGAGATGTGTTCACCGAGTGAAGAAACTATTCTAATATGGACAGGTGCGGTAAATATAGATCTTCCAAAAATGGATCCAATACCAATGCAACTTCTGAGAAGCATTCAGCCATGCTGCAATTACTGCATGAAGACTGTTTGTTCACATATATCCAGCACTGGCTATAGCCAGGTAGTTATTTATACAGCCGAGTGACATGAGGCAACGTGGAGGGAACTAAACTGTCGGAGCTTCAAAACAGCAGCAAATGGATTCAAACCCTAGTTCTCTCTAATGTTTGTACCACTGTGCCACTGCACCACTGTGCCACTGTGCCACACACATACAATGACATACAAACACACATACAATGACATACAAATACACATACAATGACATACAAACATACATACAATAACATACAAACACACATACAACGACATACAATGGCATACAAACACACATACAATGACACACAAACACACATACAACGACATACAGTGTTATTATGGATATTACGCGTGTACCACTTGGACCACGGATAGTACGCGTGTGACACTTAGACCATGGATACTACGAGTGTACCACTTGGACCATGAATAGCACGCATTTAACACTTGGACCATGGATAGTACGAGTGTACCACTTGGACCGTGGATAGTATGCTTGTACAACTTGGACCATGGATAGTACAAGTGTACCACTTGGACCATGGATAGTACAATTGTACCAGTTGTACCATGGATAGTACGCATGTACCACTTGTACCATGTATAGTACAAGTGTACCACTTGTACCATGGATAGTACGAGTGTACCAGTTGTACCATGGATAGTACGAGTGTACCACTTGTATCATGGATAGTACGAGTGTACCATTTGTACCATGGATAGTACGAGTGTACCACTTGTACCATGTATAGTACGAGTGTACCACGGATAGTACGAGTGTACCAGTTGTACCATGGATAGTACGAGTGTACCACTTGTATCATGGATAGTACGAGTGTACCGTTTGTACCATGGATAGTACGAGTGTACCACTTGTATCATGGATAGTACGAGTGTACCATTTGTACCATGGATAGTACGAGTGTACCACTTGTACCATGTATAGTACGAGTGTACCACTTGTACCATGGATAGTACGAGTGTACCAGTTGTACCATGGATAGTACAAGTGTACCACTTGTATCATGGATAGTACGAGTGTACCATTTGTACCATGGATAACCCAGCACAAATGACACTGAAGTAAACCAACGAATATTTGTCAAAATACTATTTTTAGTCAAAACATTGTCAAACAGAATAAATGCCCCCACCTGGCGTCTGTTCCGTGCAGAGTCTCTGCGTCCAGTGCAGCACCTGGGCGAACTCAGCACCCTCTGGTGGTAGCTGTTTGCACAACAGACTGATCATATTGAGTAGAAGCAACGATTCCTTGAGTCGTCTGTCTTCGCCGTCAGCTGATATTGTGGTCAGCACCATCCGCTTTACAACAGTCACGATTCAGAACCTTTTGGGGACATGTTTTGGAAGGGAATAACTTCCAATAATGCTCACATCTGTTTCTTTATTTTAGTTTCTATACTGCAGCAGATCTCTAGACTTTGCTTCAATTCAAAACTTTTTTGCGCAATGATTGGCTAAGTTATGGCAATACTGTATAAGTGCATACCGTTATGGAAAACTGGCTATAACCATGCAAGTAAACTCACCTGAAACTGTTTAATGTGGTGATGAATGTAAGTCAGCTGGGCTGCTTCACCTTCATCCTGCTCCTCTGTATCACTACGCCCCTCTGCAAAAACGACCCACATGTCCAATCTACACACATTTGAGGGACTCTTAGACAAAAACACAGTATCATATATATGCTATTTTGGGTGGCCTCTATTAGGTCATGATAATAATTAATGGTATCAAAATAATCTAATAGTCTATATAATCTGAATATATTCTGGAAAAGGTGCATCTTAAGAGCCACTTTGTACTACCCAATACTTGTGCACCGGTGTAGTGTAGTAGGCACAGAGCACTGTAATAGGCTCTGGGCACTGTGATAGGCACCGTTGGCTGTGATGGGCACTGGTGCACTGTGATGGGCACTGTTCTGCTGTGATAGGCATTGGTACACTGTGATGGGCACTGGTGTGCTGTGATGGGCACTAGTGCACTGTGATGGGCACAGCTGCACTGTGCTCGGAACCAGTGCACTGTGATGGGCACTGGTGCACTGTGATGGGCACTGTTCCGCTGTGATGGGCATTGGTGCACTGTGATAGGCACTGGTGCGCTCTGATGGGCACAGTTGTGCTGTGCTCGGCACCGGTGCACTGTGATGGGCACTGGTGCCATGTGATGGGCACTGTTGGTAATAAGGAGAGGTAAATGCCTAGATGTGTCATCACCTAAAGCCAGGAGAAATGACATCAATTTATCCGGGTATCTCCCACACACGATCCCTATGATCGCAACAATGCCCTCGAGACACAGCAGTGCCACCTGGCGATTGTTCCGCTCCTTCTTCTGTTCCGCGGCCTCCGGCAGATTATGCAGTTCTTCTTTGTAGTGACGCAGCAGGACCCTGGAAGAAGGACAAGGTTATAATTTATAAGATTATAATTTAAAGGGAAACAAAAGTCATGGTTTTGAGCCTTAGCACTATGAGAGTTACTAAAACATAACCGTTTGCAACTACAATTAAGAATAATCTTAATTTCATGGGCTGCACCATACTGTTAGATAACCTTGTTATGGGTACCATAGTCAGGCAATATTCGCTCGCAAAATTAAAAGATATTTATATACACCTATCCCTATACTTGCCAATAGGATATGGCCATGTTGTTTGCGTCCACATTCAAATTATGTACCATATTTTGGCTTTGGTTTATTAAACTAGTCCTCTTTCTGATATAACAGTCCCTTTGATTGACTCTTAATACGTCACAAGGTAGTCTAGGTCACAAGGTAGTTTAGGTCACAAGGTAGTCTATGTTACCCAATTTCATTGAACAGTGCATGCACTTATCGGTCGCACCGGTTTACATGTCAGCCCTCGGTTAACTGGAGAAATGACCAGTATCTCCCATCTTCTAGAACACATTCTGAGTAAATCACTGGCGTGATATTCTTGATTTTAGTTGCAGGTGGTTAGTTTTTAATTATCTTTTAAGTGCATAGCCCCAAACCCATGACTCTTGTTTCTCTTCAAGTAATAGACCAGAAAAATAGATGTGACGGTCACAGAAGGGGAACTGTCCTACTTCAGGAAACAACTGGTACGTGATCAGAAAGCGTTATTAATTTTTTTATTTCACCAGAAAGCAAACTACAACACTAAAACGCACAGCTTTGGTCATAAATATATGTTTTCTTGTACCAGCTTAGCAAATTAATTCATGTCGACATTTTGGCTGCACAGTTTTGAAGCATTCATCATCATCACAGTAATCCTGCACTAGTGCACTGCACTAGCACACCGCACTGCACTGCACTAGCACACCGCACTGCACTGGTGCACAGCAATGGTGCATGCACTGTACTGGTGCATGCACTGAACTGGTGCATGCACTCCACTGAGTATATCCCTATATAAATGTAGACTGGTTATTCGGACACTGACAAATGGAAACAAGATATAGCGACATAAAAGAAAGCATCATTCCGGAAATCTCCCATTTTTTACCTGGCAATTGATGTCACATATTTGAACAACTTCTCACTGTTCGTCCCACCAGGACCATCACAGCTCCCCCTGTCAGCAACCTGCTGAACCTTCTGTAGTGCTACGTTGATGATGTAACGCATGAAGTTGTTGTTTTGTCTGAGAACGTCAAGGCAGCTCTGATGTGCTGGCAAATCATCTCTACACAGAATAATTATGTAAACAGTGTTTACTAATTGCTGATATTGAAATCATACACGTGTATGGCCTACTAGCTTTTATGTAAGTTTGTTCATAAATCAGACAAAATTAAAATGTAGATATGCATCTGGTGGCTTATCGCTCGAGTAAACCCCCAAAATTTCTGACTGAAAAAATACTGGCTGGATATTTTAAACATACGTGAACTGAAATTCATAAACTATTGATGTTATGATCATTATAACCACAACATTATAATTAGCCATTCTACATATTTAAAATACTGATGTAACTACAATTTATTTTAGATCTCACATCAAATAAAAAAATTCATCCTCGGACATGGCAAATAAACACTGATTGGCACGCCCTCTGTGTTGTGGTAGTGCAAACTACACACACAGTCAAGCAAGAATGTAGTATTTTGCATTGCAGTAGTATACAATACAAACATTATTTCAGACATCTGACATCCTCACCCAAGAACTGACTCCAGCAGGGTGCTGATGAATCGGATTGACAGCAGGCTCTTGTTGCTCTTGGTCACACCCCCACTGCTGCTACTGGCAGCAGGCCGGCCCTTCTTTCCACCTCCCCCTGCTCCAGTCTTCTCTGACGACTTCAGGATATCACTCAACTTCTGATATCCATCAAACAAGTGGGCAGCCTCTTCATAGCGACCAACCCTATACGCACACAGGTTGATGGATGTCTATCCCACTACATTTAAAGGCCGTTTATTAAACATGCAAACAAATATTGTACAGATAAATCAGTTTTCATGACCCACTCAACAACCACCAGAATGTTTACGTTACTGATTATGTATGGGAGAAAATTTTTTAGAATTTGTTGAATGTGAGTATAACTAATATTAGAACGTTCCACTATTTTTAAACATGTTATAGGAAACATCCGTTAGAAAGTTATGCTAAGTATCTAGACGCACTGGTAACATGTAATGTTTATTACAGCAGTACAAACATGCTAAATCATAAATAAGCTATGCCATAATAGTAGTTTGTATCATTCATAAATTAATTTTAGGAAGATGCCAGACATATGGATATGTCTAAAAACAAAACTGGCAGACATCCTATGGGACAACATAAATGAAAAAAATTTCCAGATTTCAAATGGCATCAAGATGATTCAAGCCCTAGATCTCTCAATTGAGAGTCTGATGTTTTAAACACCGTTTAAACAAACACCACTGTTTCACTGTTATCATTTAATCACTAATATTACCAAATAAGATGGTTTAACATACTCAAAGTCAGCAACTGATAAGTTGTACTCGATGAGAACTTCATAGAGCCCAGACAGAAGGAGGGCGAATATGTTGTTGCGAATGCCAACCCCAGTGCTGGTGGTGAAGTTGGCTTCCTTGTCCTAAAAACATTCATAAACCCACACATTTTCATACAACTGTAAAAATATTAATGATACCTATTGCTAAAAACCCAAACACAACAAAAATATCAGACACCGATTAGCAAAGAACTACACAGAAGGTAGCCAATGCATTGCCCTGCAGAGTGTGGAACAAATGTGCACAACAGTCCACCCAGCTCATACATACCTTGTAACTAATCTATACCAGCATTCCACCAGACACTGCGACACACCAGTCCACCCAGCTCAAACATACCTTGTAACTAATGTATACCAGCATTCCACCAGACACTGCGACACACCAGTCCACCCAGCTCAAACATACCTTGTAACTGATCTATAACAGTATTACACCAGACACTGCGACACACCAGTCCACCCAGCTCAAACATACCTTGTAACTAATCTATAACAGTATTACACCAGACACTGCGACACACCAGTCCACCCAGCTCAAACATACCTTGTAACTGATCTATAACAGTATTACACCAGACGCTGCGACACACCAGTCCACCCAGCTCAAACATACCTTGTAACTGATCTATAACAGCATTACACCAGATGCTGCGACACACCAGTCCACCCACATCGAACATACCACATTTCACATGTGACTAATACAAAGAGTTTTATTGGAAGAAAAAGAAGTAAAATAACGTATTTTTACCAGTTCAAAGTCTTCTAGATCGCTCTTTACCATCCGTCTGGTGAGAGAACGAAGAATCTCTCTGATTTCAGACTGAGCAATGTTATCGTCATCTTCATCATCATCATCAGCAGCAGCAGGGAGAGAGTTTGTCATCAGCACACACTGGACAATGCAGCTAAGAAGGTGTGCCTACAAGGTAAAATTGAGCTGTTCACAAGGTCAATAGAAAAAATGCTATGACAAAATTGTTGAAAAGCAAATGTGGCTATATGGCTGTAGCTAGCGCCACTTAGTGGCTACACAGACAACTACACCCTGATCGCGGAATGCCGACTCACCAGTGGTTCAACGGGGAAGACATCCGTGCCCCCCTGGGCTGTCACACATGGGTCTAACTTGAGGGGAGGGTTGACATCCTCCTCCGTCTCGTAGTAGAGTCTCAACTACACGGAGAAATCAGTTTCATTAATATAAGGCAAGCAAGTACATTTTAACAATATCCAGCATTGGGGCATTTCCTAATCACTATTAATGATGTACAATTAATATAATGCCTAATTTCGTCAATGTGCCTCTGATGCTTTCACTTAGCTTAGTAATCTCAGAAAGTATTCATTCTCACAGAGGACAAAAAACCTATGGAACAAATGATCTAATGATTGTTTAAATACTGGTAGTGTGAATACATTTAAACATAAAATTTACAAATATGTCATATGAGCAGGTTACACTTAGATGAACAATTGTTGGACTCTTGATAAGCCAATGGCTTCCTTGTCTACTTTCTTGTCTACTTCCCTGTCTACTTCATTGTCTACTTCCTTGTCTACTTCCTTGTCTACTTGCCATCTGGGGTTTTTGCTTTGGATGGCAATCTCGTTAAAAATACACTAGTTTTCCTATCAACCAATGGTGAATCTAAATAAATAATCTTATCTCAATAAAAAGTGGAACTGACCTGCGCAAGAAGTACACTAAGAACAGGGTTGACGAGCTGACTGTTTCTGTGTACAACCTCATACAGACCCTAAAACAAACAACTCAACGTTGACCCTAAAAATAAACAACTGTATTGGTGATACAATTTAATAAAATTTTACAAATTAAGTAAAATTTCACACATATACAAGACACATAAACCCTCAAACATAGCATTATTGTCCTCAGACCATCAATAGGAAAACTTCAAAAAAGTTATTTTTTCATGAAAATAAAACAGCTAAATACAACACTTCAAATGCTTTAACACATCAAAGCAACACATTTATTATGTACTGCTGTTTTAGTATTAAAATGATATTTAAATATTTGTTTTAAAAAGGTTTAACATTTGTTTAATGCACACATACTTAAGTACTACACCTCCAAAACTACAACTGTGAAAATGAATAGCTCTTAACATTCTTCCTAAATTAGGAAGTGAGTTACCTCGTAAAGAGTCAGTCGGACTGGTGCCTGCTGGGATAGACAGCGTCGCAGGTTGCCGAGAATCTCAAGACACAGCGATTCGTTACTGGCTGGGTTATAACGCAGGTGAACATCCACATGTACCTGGTAACATGCAGTAACACTTGTAACTCTGACTGTAACAAGTACCAAAATGTTAAGTGACTTAACAAAATCGACCTATTAAGCGTACATGCCCTAATTAGCATACACTCCCTTTTTTAATCAGCAGGATCCATAATTATTATAATTTGACTAGTGTGGAATAAATGAATAGTATCGCCATCTGTTGTTAAACAGTTACCTTATTGTCTAGAGAAACAAATTTTGGTGTATGCTTATAAGGACAGATTCCTTGACATTTCTCCATGGCTCAATTTGTACTGTACAATGTATGCTGTACACTGTATGATGGACACTGTATGCTGTACACTGTATGCTGTACACTGTATGCTGTACACTGTATGATGTACACTGTACGCTGTACACTGTACGCTGTACAATGTACGCTGTATGCTGTACGCTGTACACTGTATGCTGTACACTGCATGCTGTACACTGTATGCTGTACAATTTTTAGGTTGAATGTTATGGCTGCTACATAAAGTATCACATGAATACAATCAGGCAGATCCTCAGCGATCAAAGGAAACATTCTTTGACCAGAATGGGTCCAAACTGGAAGGAGAAGCGGAACTGATATGATTAGAGTGAATTCAGAACATATGCTATCCCAGATGTATACTGTGTATGCTTCTGTCTACACTCTATATACAACCCTTACCACCACCCGACAGGGTCAATACTGACCTGACTGAGAGACAGAGACTGGCTGGCTTGGCTACAGGCCGGCCCACCAAGCACGCGGAAGTTTTGCAGCATCAGAAGGTATCCACTGACAGCAATCCTCCGAGACTCCACCTGTCTGCAACACACAAACATCTCACTTAAAGAAACAAAGTCTAATTTTTTATCATAAAATCATATTTTATAGCATAATGTATATATATTCTAACATACTGAGTTTTCAAATGTGTTTTACATAAGCATTTAAAAAAAAACAAGATTTAAAGACCTGAAAAAATAATATATGAGTTAAACAATTTGAACATTTTCACACATAACCATAGTGTACACATATAACTGAAACCTGCAACCCATACCTTGAGAACATGGCCTTCTTGAGGACGAGACTGAGGGAGTCCTTCAAAGATGTGCTGATCTTCATAAGTGGTAGGATCGCTCTCAGGAGTCCATGGGCTGTTGCCAATGGCAACAGTGGAAGGTAGTCAAAGGCTTCTCGGACCTTTGGCTGCAAGTCTAGCATCACCTGTGGCGCTGACATGACAGTCTTCGACAGCAGTGCTGCAAGATATATATCATTGTCACCATGGTAATGCCATCACAGTGAGAAAGAGTGCTGCACAGATACATCATTGTTGCCATAGTAACAATAGGACAGTTTGAGGTAAAGTAGTGTAAGAAGCATGACACTATCACCATGTTTACATGGGTGGAAAATAAACATTACGCTGTAACCATGGTTACACCATCTCAGTGCACTGGTGGAAAGAGATTGGTGAGAAATGACCTAATTCACCCAGATTAAGAACTCATTTTGAAATAAATTTATTAATATTATTATGAATAACACGGAAGTTCATCATATGATCTCTAATTAACCTTTCTAATAACTTGAAATACCAATAAATCAATTAAGACATGCACTTGGAAGCAAGAATAAAACCTACCAATGAAGTGTGAGACTGGTGATGTTGTCTTGGTAACGACCCGATTCAGTATCTGTTCGATTATTTCCGGCCGAACAACGTCATGAATCTACAGGGAAATGGCAGACGAAGGTCAGGGGTCAAATGTGGTCACATGTCAAAACATCAGCGATTGTAAGATTCCAAGTGAAGTCAGAAATGAACGGAGCCTGATTAAAAATGTAACAACTACAATGCAGCCTCATTAATCAGAACATTGATAATACAGAAACCTTGGCATCTGGACATCATTTCATGGCAACGGTTTTTCCAAACGATAATATACCCCATTAATTGCTTGACCCGTTCATCCAGAAAACTTGTTAATCCGGACACATAAAACTAGTGATCAAGGTGTCCGACAACTAAAAGTTGAAAATTTTGACATGCATACGTGAGGCTTACATGTGCATGTCAACACATTTGAATGCAAATGCAAATGTTTCATTTGAATCAAAATGCAAATGCGAATGCAAATGCCATTTTCCAGGAACACATCCAAATGCAAATGCAAATGTTTTGGGGTTGCATTCAGATGCATATGTTTTGGTTACACATTTGCAAATGCATCTGAATTAATTTCAAACGTTTTGGCTTTATATTAACGATTTGTTTTATTTGGAGAAAAACAACGTTATGTATGCAAACACATTTTTTATTTATTTAATAAATACAGTAGTACATTATTGTAACCACTAAGTACCACTACATACCAGTCCCACTACATGAATACGTATGTAGAGTCATACACTGAGTCACACAGTTCCAGGCCTGCAGAAGTGGTAGAAATGTGAGGGAGGAATAGACAATTGAAAGTTTACCACAAACTAGATTTAACAAGATTTGCCATCCAAGCCAAAGGGCCAGATGGCAAGTGGACAAGGAAGCCATTGGCTTATCGAGAGTCCAACAATGTTCATCTACTTATAACCCGCCCTCCTGAGATATGTGTCAACCTTGTTTTTAAACATATTCACGCTGCTAGCAGTTACACAATCTGTAGACAATTTGTTCCATTCATTTATTGTCCTCTGTGAGAACGAGTGCTTCCTGATGTCCAATCTACATTGATCCTTTACTAATTTTACCTCATGTCCTCTAGTTCTGCTATCCTTCTTGAGTGAGAAAAACATATTTCTATCAATATTTTCATACCCATTCAATATCTTAAAAACTTTAATCTGATCTCCTCTTAACCTCCTTGTATCTAGAGTTGTTAAACCACATTTTTTCAGGCATTCTTCATAACTAAGGTCTCTCAGTTCTGGAATTAGTTTAGTTGCTCTCCTTTGTATGCGTTCAAGTGTATCTATATCTTTCTTACGATATGGTCTCCATGCTTGTATATACTATTCTAAATGAGAAACTGAAACCATGAATACTCAACCACACCTCGATCTGAGCAAAGCAGGCTGTCCTGAAAGGGTGCGTATGAATCCCTTGGGTGAAAGCCGACAGGAAGCCCAAGGGAGGAAGAGTCTGCAACAGCTCAATTCAAAAATTAGAATTGGATGCTGGAATGTCAGGACACTGTACCAGGCAGGAAAACTGGCACAGCTCGCCAAAGAAATGAGAAGATACAAGCTGAGCATCATTGGAGTCTGTGAAAGCAGATGGAACACCTTTGGGAAGGTTACAACTAGCTCTGGAGAAACTTACTTGTACTCTGGGAATGAGAGAAAAGAAGATGCACACACACATGGAGTAGGGCTGCTCCTCTCAAAGGATGCAGCAAAAAGTCTCATCGAATGGGAACTAGTCTCGGAGAGAATCATCACAGCCAGGTTTACATCAAAAGGTCGGAACATCACCACTATACATTGCTGTGCACCAACCAACTCTGCTGAATTTTAAGAGAAAGAGACCTTCTACCAACATCTACAAACAGTCACCCAAAAACTACCGAAGAGGGATATCCAAATTGTTATGGGGGATATGAATGCCAAGATTGGAAAGGATAATGACAATTGGAAAGGCACAATGGGGAAAGAAGGTCTGGGACAGATGAATGAGAACGGTCTCCTGTTTGCAGATTTCTTTAATCTCAATGAACTGATAATCGGAGGAACTCTCTTTCCCCACAAGCCTACACACAAAGCCACATGGATATCCCCAGATCTAAAGACGGAAAACCAAATTGACCACATAACAATCACCAAGAAATGGAGGAGAGTGCTTCTAGACGTCAGAGTGAAAAGAGAAGCTGACATTAACTCCGACCACCACCTCCTTGTGGGTGAATTTAGGATGAAGCTAGCAGCAAAGAAGAAGACGGATAACAAGGTACAAAGAAGGTTTGAGATAAGAAAACTTCAAAATACTAAAATACGACAGGAACTGGGAATCACACTACGGAACAGGTTCCAAGCATTGGAAGAGGGAAAAAACATTGATGAAAAGTGGGCAAGATGCAAGAATGCAATTACAGACACCTGTGAACAAGTCCTAGGCTGCTGGGAAGCTAGGAGGAAGGACTGGATTACAGACGACACCTGGGAAGCTACTGAGGCAAGGAGGGAGACTAAAATGAAACTCAACAAGGAAGCAGATGACACAAGAAAAAAAAACTGCAGCAGGAATACCAGGAAAGAAACAAAACAGTTAAAAAGAAGACAAAGAGGGACAAGAAAACATATGTCGAAAAACTAGCAAACGAGGCTGAGATCGCAGCTAGGCAAAACAACTCCAGGGAGTTATACAAGATCACCAGACAGCTAGCAGGGAAGAACAAGAGCACTAGTCGCCCCATCAGGGACACACAGGGAAACCTTCTCACTAAGGAATCTTTACAGTTACAACGCTGGAAAGAATATTTCCAAGATATCTTGAATAGGCCTCCACCAGATTCAATCCCAGACATTGAGGAAACAAATGAAGACCTTAACATTAATTGTGGTAGGATATCCAAAGAGGAGATCAAGAGAGCCATCAAAAAGCTGAAGCTAGGCAAATCACCTGGAATTGACAATATACCATCTGATGTTTTAAAAGCTGATATTGGGGCCACCACAGACGTTTTACACAGTGTGCTAAATGAGATCTGGGATAAAGAGGAAATACCAACTGAATGGAAGACAGGTATGCTAGTTACAATCCCCAAGAAAGGCAACCTCAGTGAATGTAAGAACTGGAGAGGGATCATGCTTCTATCAGTGCCCAGTAAAATTCTCTGCCATATCATCCTGAATAGGATACAAGAAACAGTTGACAAGAAGCTAAGAAAGGAACAAGCTGGCTTTAGAAAGGATAAATCCTGCACAGACCACATTGCTACACTCAGGATTATCGTTGAACAATGCATTGAATGGCAGAGCTCCCTTTACATAAACTTTGTGGACTTCGAAAAAGCATTTGATAGTATAGATAGGACAGTTCTATGGAAGCTCCTGAGGCATTATACAGAGGTATAATTAACTTTTTCCCTTGTATGTTATGTTTCTTCTAATCAATCCAAGAATGTGATTACCCTTTGAAGCTGCAATACCACACTGCTCTGAAACTTTCATATCAGCGCTTATTGTAAGTCCTAAGTCCTTTTCTTTTACAGTAGTACCCAGAACAGTATCTCCCATTTTATAGTTTACATTCAAGTTCCCATGTCCTGTATGTAGACATTTACATTTCCCAAAATTGAACAACATCTGCCATTTCTCAGACCATTTCACTAATCTGTCTAGATCGTTTTGTAAATGTTGTTTATCACCATCAGTATTAACGTTTCTAAACAGTTTTGTGTCATCCACAAATTTCAGTACGTTACTTGTTATACTGTCGTCCAAGTCATTGATATATATTAAGAATAATATAGGTCCTGATACTGATCCTTGAGGTACCCCACTCAAAACCGATTTCCAATTTGAAACTTCTCCATCTACTACAACTATCTATCCAGTCAGTTATGCTATCCCCGATACCAATTTAAGTAGTAATTTTTGATGTGGCACTTTGTCAAAAGCGTTCTGAAAATATAAGTAGATAATATCTACTGGTGATCCCACGTCTATCCACTTAGTGATTTCTTCCAAAAAACATAACATATTTGTTAAGCATGACCTTGCTTTAAGGAATCCGTGTTGAGATGAATTTAATAATTTATGCTTAACGAGGAAGTCCACCATATGGTCTTTAAATTAACCTTTCTAATAATTTACAAATCACTGACATTAAACTCACTGGTCTGTAATTCTCTGACTTATTTCTCGAACCCTTTTTAAATAATGGTATGATGTTTGCTTCTTTCCATTCAAACGGAACAACTCCCTATTTTAACTATGGCTGGGGATGAAAGGTTAATCCTTCAGGTAGGCCAGAATGGAAGGGGAACCCAAAACAACAGCCTGTCCACTGGTGGGATCACTGGGAAGAGAACCTGGTAGATAATTACAAAATAAATACTCAGGGCTGGCATTGCTAATGTTTACTCCCCCAATGAGCTGCCACCCCAACAGTGCCAACATAACACAAGGGAGTCATTTGTCTCCATTGTTTGATTTTACAAGATTTAACAAGATTTGCCATCCAAGCCAAAGGCCCAGATGGCAAGTGGACAAGGAAGCCATTGGCTTATCGAGAGTCCAACAATGTTCACCTACTTATAACCCGCCCTTCTGATATATGTGTCAACCTTGTTTTTAAACATATTCACGCTGCTAGCAGTTACACAATCTGTAGACAGTTTGTTCCATTCATTTATTGTCCTCTGTGAGAACGAGTGCTTCCTGATGTCCAATCTACATTGATCCTTTACTAATTTTACCTCATGTCCTCTAGTTCTGCTATCCTTCTTGAGTGAGAAAAACATATTTCTATCAATATTTTCATACCCATTCAATATCTTAAAAACTTCAATCTGATCTCCTCTTAACCTCCTTGTCTCTAGAGTTGTTAAACCACATTCTTTCAGGCGTTCTTCATAACTAAGGTCTCTAAGTTCTGGAATCATTTTAGTTGCTCTCCTTTGTATGCGTTCAAGCGTATCTATATCCTTCTTACGATATGGTCTCCATGCTTGTATACAGTATTCTAAATGAGGTCTAACTATTGCTTTATAAAGAGGTATAATTAACTTTTTTCCCTTGTATGTTATGTTTCTTCTAATCAATCCAAGAATTTGATTACCCTTTGAAGCTGCAATACCACACTGCTCTGAAACTTTCATATCAGCGCTATTGTAACTCCTAAGTCCTTTTCTTTACAGTAGTACCAAGAACAGTAGCTCCCATTTTATAGTTTACATTCAAGTTCCCATGTCCTGTATGTAGGCATTTACATTTCCCAAAATTGAACAGCATCTGCCATTTCTCAGACCATTTCACTAATCTGTCTAGATCGCTTTTGTAAATGTTGTTTATCACCATCAGTATTAACCTTTCTAAACAGTTTTGTGTCGTCCGCAAATTTCAGTATCGTTACTTGTTATACTGTCGTCCAAGTCATTGATATAAATTAAGAATAATATAGGTCCTAATACTGATCCTTGAGGTACCCCACTCAAAACCGATTTCCAATTTGAAACTTCGCCATCTACTACAACTCGTTGTCTTCTGTCAGTCAGCCATTGTTCTATCCAGTCAGTTATGCTATCCCCGATACCATGGGCTTTTAATTTAAGTAGCAATCTTTGATGTGGCACTTTGTCAAAAGCTTTCTGAAAATCTAAGTAGATAATATCTACTGGCGATCCCTCGTCTATCCACTTAGTGATTTCTTCCAAAAACATAACACATTTGTTAAGCATGACCTCGCTTTAAGGAATCCATGTTGAGATGAATTTAATAATTTATGCTTAACGAGGAAGTCCACCATATGGTCTTTAATTAACCTTTCTAATAATTTACAAATCACTGACGTTAAACTCACTGGTCTGTAATTCTCTGACTTATTTCTAACCCTTTTTAAATAATGGTATGATGTTTGCTTCTTTCCATTCAAACGGAACAACTCCCTCTTTTAATGACAAGTTGAATACTCTTGCAAGTGGTATACTGATTTGATCTACTGTTTCCATTAGTAATTTTGGAGGAATCCCATCCACTCCCGGTGATTTGTTATCCTTCATTGCCTTTATTTTCCTAGCTACCAATTCTGAGTTACAACTAACGGTCCTAAATAGTCAGATTTAGTCCCCTGAAATTTAGCATCAGCAACTGGTAATGAACTAATATCTTCTTTTGTAAACACTGAACTGAAGTAACCATTTAGGTCTTCCGCCATTAAAAACCCCTGTGATATTATATTTCCAGCACTGTCTTCTAGAGGTCCAACCTTGTCTTGTACGTTTTGTTTACTCCTGACATATGCATAAAAACTCTTGCTGTCAGTTTTTATGTTACATGCCAGTTTTTGCTCATAGCTTCTTTTAGATTGTCTGATTTCAGTTGTAGCTGCATTAAGTGCCTCTTTGTATTTTGCATAGTCTTCTTCCTTTCTGGTACGCCTATAAACCCTCCACATAGTTTGTTTTAGCATTATTTTTCTAATTGCCTCTTTTGACACGTGTTTCTTTCTACACCGTTTTCCTTGTTTTCGGAAGGGAACAAATTTATCAATGATACTCTCAATTTCATATTTTAGAATATTCCAACATTCAATTGCAGTCTTATTCATCAGCATGTTATTCCAATCTAGCTGTGCTAAGTATTTTCTCATATCTTTGTAGTTACCTTTGTGGAAGTTTCTCTTGTACGTTTTCTTATTTTTACTTTCTGATTTTACATTGATGTCAAAATGTATTTGATTATGGTCACTATTACCCAATGGTTCAAATATTTTTACATTGTCCACTAATTCTTTTTGTGATGACAAAACTATATCTAATACATTTTCTCCCTGGTTGGTTCTAGTACGTGCTGAGTAAGAAAGCTATCCTGGATTAAACATAGAAATTGTTGATCCTCAATCCCTGTGCTCTCTAGAGAATTCCATTGTATGTGTCCATGGTTAAAATCTCCCATTATGATACATTCCCTTTACTAACTTCCTTTATAGCGTTTTTTATTTTTGTGTTGTCCTCTTCGCTTATGTTTGGACTTCGTAAACTAATCCAACAGTTAATTTTGAATTTCCTGAAACAATTTTGCACCAAACAGCTTCATCGCAATCTGCTTCCCTTTCTAGTTTCATTTCATAAGCCTGAATAGATTCTTTAACATATAAAATAACTCCCCGCCCCTTCTTCCTATTCGATCTTTCCTAAACATTACGTATCCTGTCAGTCCTAATTCAGCATCTGTTATATCTATGTTGGCCCATGATTCAGTTATACCAATTATGTGAGGGTCAATATCTTCTACCATAATGTTTAATTCGCTTTTTCTTATTTACTATGCTCCTTGCATTTAAACATACGCATCTATAACCTTTTTCAGAGATGTTTTTCGGATGATTTGATATTGGTTTATCTGTGCTAGTGGTCTCTTGTTCTGCTTGAGACACCTCTAGGTAACCCCCTGCACTTCTAGTTTAAAGAATGTTTACTTCCAAAAATATTTGTCATTGTACCCAAGTCGCTATCTACTGCTGCTGAAAGTTTGTCCGCGAATACTGCCGCCCCTTTCCACTTAAATGAAGCCCATCCTTCATGTACATATCACCCTCCCAACAAAACTTTCCCATAAATCCACAAATCCAACTTCCTCTTCCCTACACAGCCTCTGGACTAACATGTTAATTGCCATCCCCGACAATTTCGATATTTATGACCCTCCTGCCCATCACAGGTAAAATCCCTGACAGTATTACCTGCTCAACCCTGCCTGTTTTAGTGTTCTGACCAACTGCCTATATTTCCTAACTATGGCAGTTGTACCCTCCCTCTCTACGTTATTTGTCCCTACATGTACTAAAACAGATCCACCCTTACCCGAGCCTACGATGTTTTTTACCCTCTCAGTTATCGCCTCTATTTTGGCTCCAGGCAAGCAGACCACCACATCATCTCCCTTGTTTAAGACTCTGTCGGTCTTCCTAACTATCGAATCCCCCACAAACACCCTCGCTCTCTTCCTCACCCCCTCTATCACTGCTGCAGAATAACTCTTCCTTTCGATCCCCTCCATCACATTCTGTCCTGACCCCTTCCCTTCCGTCTCCCCCACTCCCTTCTCCTTCCCTCCTGTCTCCCTACTCCCCTCTCCTTCACTCCGGTTGTTTTCCCTCCCGTCTCCCCCACTCCCTTCTCCTTCCCTCCTGTCTCCGCTACTCCCCTCTCCTTCACCCCCGGTTGTCTTCCCTCCCGTCTCCCCCACTCCCTTCTCCTTCCCTCCTGTCTCCCCTACTCCCCTCTCCTTCACCCCGGTTGTCTTCCCTCCCGCTCCTTTCCTTCCCGTCTCCTTACGTCCTGTCTCCCTATGACCTGTCACCTTCCCTCCTCTCAGCTTCCTCCCAGGCTGAGGTGAGCTCTCCCTAGCATCTCTTGTGTCTTTCCCCACTTTATCGTCTACTGTTCCCTCACCGGAACTACTGGCACAACTCCCCTGATCCCTTCCCACCATTGCCACAACGAGCAGTCTCAGCTCTTTCAACTCCACCTCTATTTCCTTCATCCTTGCGCATCCCCTACACTCAAAATTAAAACTATCTGCCTGGACCTCAGCCCAGGACTTTTCGCACCCAGACTTGACGAAATCTACCCAGTTACTACAACTGCCACAAATTACGTGCCTTGTGGCCTTTAACTGTCGCTTGCACGGGCCATCATACAATTTAGTTTTAATTAGTGTGCTACGTTAGCCTTGAATAAGGCTGTTTTTGTGATCAAAAGAACACTTTAGGCTAAAAATCCTGCCACCTAGCGAATACGGAGAACACTGTGTAACAAAACAACGAAGTGAGTGTGTACTAATTTACGCTAAAGTCCTGCTGTTAATTCCTTTTACCGAAAACGTTGACTACCACTATGTCAGATATTACCTTATGTATGTAATTTAAGTAAATAAATCACTTTATCTTATATATATATATATTAGCTAATGTAAACGATAGCTCGATGCACGGGTTGAATGACTTGTAAACAAACTCCCTTTTATCACTCGTTGAGTTTGAATCCGGGAAAAAAAATACTACCTCTGTTAACAACAACGGTTTCTTAATATATGTCTACAAGAAGTTGGTGAACAATATATGTATAATACTAATACTTATTCTAACCAATATTCACTGTTACTGACTATTCACTATGTTATCTAATTTTTCGAATTGTAAACACCCCTATTAACGCTCGCTGAATTCCCTGACAGAATCCGAAACTAACTTACTCTAAAATACTCCCTCTGACTAATAATTAACAAAACCTGTTTCCTAATATATGTCTACAATACGTTTGTGTATAATATATATGCAATAGTAATACTTATTCTATTTGATATTCCACGTATTTCTGTAAATGATCTACACCAAATTCAAGTCGCTGCACCAAGTCCAAGTAGCCGGAAGTTAGGATTTGTTTCAATGAACAGCTAATCTCTGAAGCCATCAACCTATAGACCAGTTGGTCTTTTCATGTTGCATGAATAACAGCTCAGGCACTGACCAGTTCACACACAGAGCACTTTTTCAAAGAGCACATTGTGAAAGTGATTCACAGGTCAGACAATGATTTCATAATCTGCTGGGGATTTCTGCTCAGTATAGAGCAATTTCTCCAATGGCATGTTGTAAACTTGTGAAAGTGAATCTAACAATAATTACTCAAAGAATTATGATTGCGCATTTGGTTGTGCATTTGACAAATCAAATGTTTGTGGGTCGCATTCAAACGCAAATGTGTAATGTTCGCATTCAAATGCAAATGCATAAAAAAATTATGGAGGCATCTGAATGCACATTCAAATACTCAACATTCAAATGTGCATTCAAATGCATTTGCATTTGTTAACAAGCCTGGTATACAATACTATACATACAAATTGTGCATACTGAAATATTGTTGCATAATAATGGACACAAGCCCTTGCCTTGAAAGTGTTCAGAAGGATGTCAGAACCGAGATGGCAGGCTTTCTGGTTTGGTGTCTCGTCGCCAGGTGGAGTCACTGTTTCAACAACTTTGCCAAAAGCTGCTTTTGGGCCGAAAGTGTCCATTAGGATAAAGCCGAGTTGAACGAGACCTTGTGTTACGTTGTCCCAGCCTAGTGCACTGTGGGTAATAAACCATGCATCGTCCTATTTTAAAGTCTTTAAAAATTATTTCGTAGAAGCAGATATTAGCATTTATTTACACCCTTTGAAAATTAATTCATAGTGTCAGTGGGGTTCATTTTCAGAAATATATTAAATAATCTTCAGACATAACAGTAAACAGCACTAATAATGATTACTGCACCATACATAGTAATAGGGAGGCTTGTACGATAGCGATCTCTCAGGTCTTAGTGCAGGCCTCCCTGGATCATCAAAACTGTAAAATATGTACAAACTGTTATTTGACTCTGTATGTATGATCTAAACAAATAAACTTCACTTCATATAAACCTTCGAACCATGCCCCAAGTAGTTATTCTGCCATATTTTCTATTAAAAGTCCATATAAAAATGTTCCATTCTAAAAATAAATGGTAAGAAGTCGCAACATTTTGTTTTTTATATTACCTAGTACAAAAAGTTTTATTACTACCTTTCATTTCATTTCTTCAAAGACGCACATAAATTTCAGAAAACACGATGATAGAGATATATCTCCATATAAAATTATCCATTAAAAAATAAATGGTAAAAAGTCGCAACATTATGTTTTTTGTACTACCTAGCATAAGAAATTTGTCTACTACCTTTCATTTAATTTCTTCAAAGCACTTGAATTTCAGAAAGCATGATATATTGGATAGACGTATTATTAACTGCATATGCCACTGATTAACTTTAATGATATTAGGTTTGTCTCCCGAACAATAATTACCTACGGGATTCCTAATCACAATTGCTCATCTAGTGTTGATGCCTCTGTATACACTGACAGAATCTAATATTATATTTCTGATTCTGTTTCCAACCTCTCATTCAATGTTGTAATTTGCCTTTGCTGAGTACGGAGGTCACAGACGAACTCTGACATTCAATTAATGGGTACTATTTTTTTTAGAAATAAAATATTGATTGATTGCCCGGTTGATCTTTTTGATTCCACGATGACAGAATGGTGCTACTAATTTCATCTAGTGTGTGGCTCACATACCTGTTTCGTGTTGCCCGCAGAATCAGTTCTGCTGCACTGCTGCCCTCTGGTGCCATCTCACGGACCCAGGCTGACTCCTGCTTTCTCTGGCGATCTTTGAAACTTTTGAGGATAGCAGACTTGAGGAAGTCATAGATCTGCAAGTGAAACTAGCTTCAACTCTGACACATAGGCTGACGTAACTATGAAGTTTCTTCACAACTAGCTTCAACTTTGACACATGGGCTGACGTAACTATGAAGTTTCTTCACAACTAGCTTCAACTTTGACACATGGGCTGACGTAACTATGAAGTTTCTTCACAACTAGCTTCAACTCTGACACATGGGCTGACGTAACTATAAAGTTTCTTCACAACTAGCTTCAACTCTGACACATGGGCTGACATAACTATGAAGTTTCTTCACAACTAGCTTCAACTCTGACACATGGCCTGACATAACTATAAAGTTTCTTCACAACTAGCTTCAACTCTGACACATGGGCTGACATAACTATGAAGTTTCTTCACAACTAGCTTCAACTCTGACACATAGGCTGATGTACCTATGAAGTTTCTTCACAACTAGCTTCAACTCTGACACATGGGCTGAAGTAACTCTGAAGTTTCTTCACAACTAGCTTCAACTCTGACACATGGGCTGACATAACTATGAAGTTTCTTCACAACTAGCTTCAACTCTGACACATCGGCTGACGTACCTATGAAGTTTCTTCACAACTAGCTTCAACTTTGACACATAGGCTGACGTAATTATGAAGTTTCTTCACAACTAGCTTCAACTCTGACACATAGGCTGACGTAACTATGAAGTTTCTTCACAACTAGCTTCAACTCTGACACATAGGCTGACGTAACTATGAAGCCATTAACATTGGTGGTATTAACATTAGTTGAAAGAATAAAAGCATACTGAAGACAATTTGTCAGTTGCAAAATTATGAAAAACGTATCCAGGATCCATAATTATTGTAATTTTACTAGTGTGGAGCAACTGAAGTGTCGCCATCTGGTGTTAAACAGTTGGCACCACTTTTCGGTTGTTCTACAGTAGTCATCAGATGACACCACTAGTGTTAAACAGTTACCTTATCTAAACATTTTGGTGTACACGCATAAGAACAGATTCTTTACTATACGCTTATTAGGTCAAGTACATTTATTATGTCAAGTACACTTATTAGGTCGAGTACACTTATTAGGTCGAGTACACTTATTAGGTCGAATACATGTAAAAGATCATAACCCCTGTGAGCACGGCAGTAAATCAATAAAGATGTGTTCTTCGTGAGGTGACACATTGTTGACATGAGGTGACATATTGTTGACATGAGGTGACACATTGTTGACACCAGTTATGAAGATATAAAAGAGAAGATTCCCTGGAAGGAGATACTCGCCTGGTCTTCAAAGCGCTGTATCCTGGAGACAGACAGGGCAAGGGCAGCACAGAAGGGCGCTAGAGCCTGGCTCACAGACAGCTGTTGTTGGGCCTGCAACAAGAAGCCTGACGATTATAGGAGTCAGACCACTGTAGAGATTGCACTGGTGGCCATGTTAACGTTTTGTCTGATTATAAGAAAACCTGACCATAAAAAATTCAGAAAATGTTTCACAGCAACTGCCATCATCTCATTGACATGCAGACCAAATGTTGTCAAAATCACATATCTCCAGCTCTTTTAAAACGCCCTGATATGCGATGCCAATCAATTTTAACAAAAATAGACGTGTACAGTCGCGCCTCGTTATTACGCACCCCGTTATTACGCAGATTCGGATATAACGCGGTTGGTCGTGGACCCCAATTTTCTGCCGCCAGGGTAAATGCCAAATGGGCCTGCTTAAACCTATTTAGAATTGCTTTGACAATTCTCCAGAAACATTAGGCGAACAATATCAATGAACAAGTACCAATGTGTTCTTTGCTTTAAGCTGCCACCGACGTTAATTGCTGTCTCTGGCTTCGCTTCGACGGTTTGTAAATTGCAATCAAGATTCACAAATACGCCTCGCATAAGAATCAGATAAACAGTTTTAAATGCATTTAGTATGCAATACCAACATAACACTTGGGTGAAATGACATGGTTCCATTACCTCATAAATTTAATCGTTTTCGCGACGCGAAACCAACATGCCAAATTCCTAAGCCTAACCCAAGGCAATATGCGAAAATACGAATTCGTCATCCGCATATGAAACGATGAATCGATGTTAAGTGATGCGTAATAATGTTATGCTTCGGTTGAGATCGGTTGAAAGATGAAGTGAAACAATTATTAATTCTACTTATTGTAATTTTCTGTGTTTTATCAACTTACATACTACGTTTGTCAAATCACATACGTTTTTTCGGCTACTCAGATCCAGGTTATTATTTTCGATTCGTAGTCATATTGGTAGTAGATCTATTCCATAACGGTATACGTACATGTGTTTTATTTAGTTCAAGAATCAACAGGGCGTGACATTTAAAAATAATACACGTTAATGCTAGTATACTCGTTTAAGTTCCATAAACTGCATATTGGCTGCAAGCACACAGGGCTTCAACAGCGTTCTTGGACTTGGTGCTGCGAACGGCGATTGCTGTTGTTTAGTAGCTCCCTGGTGGCAGATTTAAGAACACCTAACGCGCCTCGCTTACAGCGCAGTCTGAAATCATGGACCCCAACCACCGCGTTATAACGAGGCTCGACTGTATTCATGCACCCATGTGACCCATAGCAGAAAAATTCCCATAAATCCCTCCACCTGTTAAACTCTAAAAAAATTCAATATTTTCACAGACAATAGCTTCTATAAAGAAACCTGTGAATATGCGTGCTCAGTTGCACTATGTCACATCATATGAGTTGTTTAAATTCACATATCGCAATTTAATACGCCCTACATTTGTGTGAAACAATAAATAGGAAGGTCAACAGTGGTCTTACCCCTATATGATGGCAGTGTCGGCAGTGTCAATGGTGTTCGTGGTGTCATGTCTGTGGTGTTGGCAGTGTTGATGGTGTTGCCAGTGTTGGTTATGTCAGTGGTGTTGGCAGTGTCGATGTCAATAGTATTGGTGGTGTTGGTAGTTTAAATGGTGTCAATGGTGTTAACAGTGTACTCTTCTTACCTTGAGATACTTGACAAGTTCTCGCCCCAGCTCCTGATTGAGTTTGATTGCAAACGTGACATGTAGGATGACTGTTCCCTCGATCTGCTGCAGCTGATCGATGCAGCCCGTTGCTGTGGACAACTCGTCATCATCACTACAGCCAAAATAAAAATGCTGTAATCCTTGTTGACAGCTGTCCTTTTTTTAGTTGACCTTCGGTGATTTAACAATTTTTAATGAACAAACTCAGTATAACTCATGGAATGGATAGAAATTCTGATTTCTTGGCTTGTTAAGGTAGCTGGGATGGCTATTATATGCTTGCCTTGAATTGATTAGTTTCAGTAGAAGTTTTTAAGATAAATTAACCATTTCTTCATAGATTGTAGTTGAAATACTATATAATATATTAGATTAAAAATTTAGAGTTTTTCATTTATTTGGTTATGTTACAAGGTTTTAAAACATTTTTGTAAATGTAAAAAATAGCCAGTAAAAACAAAGTTTAATCGTTTTGAGAAAATCCCCAAAGAAATAAATGACATATATAGGACGACAGTGTAACTGATAACTTTACGACAGATTTTGGTTAACATAAACCAATTATGTCTGCTACACCACCGTGAATGAATTAAGCAAAAGTTGAATGACAGCCTAAAGTGGCATTGTGATTTTGACACAAGCCCTTCACCAATCGTAATTTACTGCTGTATTACGTTGTGTGCATGTAAGACGTGTTCATATGCAAAATTGCAACGTTGTGAGTGTTGTAGTTTTTCTCAAACAATGTTTCAAACATCATTTCCTGGTTATTAATGAAAACACAATCTCAACAAATGCTTGTTTTTGTGTTGAAATTTACGGGATTTCACTGGCGCGTTATGTATTGTTGACAAAACATAATGGCCTCTTAATTAAGTCCCCTTAATTTGCCGCCACATTAGCCCTTGAATCTGTACTTGCAAGGTGTTGTCATCTATGATATCAGGTTATGCTAGTCATCTAACAAACACATGGCAGGGTGTGTGTATGGTCATTTTGAATGGCCCGTTATCCACTGGGTCACCAGGTCACAGCATTTCATTAGTGTTAAAGATACGATAAACTACGTTAACGCTGATATTTGCTGGTTTAAGTACACGATTTAGTTTAGGCAGATATAATACTGATGTGTACTACCATTACAGTAACCAGACGATGTGTTCCGCTTTCACGGTGAACAAATATAGCTGGTTCAAACATCGTAGCTCACGCATTCGTTACTATGGAAACATTTATCGCTTTTCCGGGAATTCAAGGGGATTTCCAAAAGAACTGCGTTTTTAAAGGATGGATTGGCGAAATATGATGGTAGTGCCAGGTGATTTTTTGTGGTGTCGATATTTAGTTCAGTCTATCCAAGCATGTTATGAAAAAAAAAAGAAAAAAATCAACTGACACGCTAGCCGCCCCAGCCAACTTAAATTACACACTGTTTACCTGTCAAGAAACTAGTGAAGGTAGTCCACGACTGAAATATTCGGAGGTAAGAACAAGTTTCTTGAGAGACAAACAATGTAATCTGTACAACTGATCTACCAATTTTTTTTGCCATTTTATAAAATATTTTATTTATTTGTTTTCATATTAATGGAAAAAATATCTTGTTTTATAACATTGAGCATAAATTCATTGACTTATGGTTTTGCAACAAAATATTATCCATAATGATATTCGTAAATCATAATAAATCTATTTTCAAATTTATAGCAGCCTCTAATTTTCATGCAAGTTTGTAAAAAAAATATTTTTTACGATTTCTTTGTCAACCAACCTGTTTTTCTGCTCGTTCTCAAACAGTTCATCTTGTTTTACAAAGAAGTCAATGATACCTTCAATTACCAGTCTTTTGTGACCCTGGAATACAAAAACAACAGCAATTATTGATTAGCAACTGTAGGAAACACTATAAATTAATAAATTCCAAAAAAAAATTTTTAAATCAAAAAAATACAAAATAGTGTGAAAGCTTCCTTCTCAATTCATTTAGTTTGTCATGAATCAGGTTTATTGACGTCTAAATCTGTTGTATGTGAATCGTTCAAGTAATGGTGCAGTCTGTTTAATAAAAGGGTGTTTTTGTTAAAATCATTGAAAGATTTGACTTTGGTTGCTAAATCAGATAATTTGCAAAAGTTAATTTATCCTTGAGCCGACATATTTGCAAGACAAACCACTTCTGCCTTTTTTTGGTTTCATCAAACTAATTTAATAGAAACATTTTTTTTGGCATAAACGAGCTAGCATGTTATAGTCAATACATTTTTGCAAAATCAAAAGTGATCTTTTTGCAAAATGAGTCTGAAAAATCTTGAGGATGCAGCTTTAATTAATTAAACTACATTAACTATGAGGAACAAATATCAGTATATCAGTTATTTTACAATATGGTTTTAATGAAAATAGCACAAAATAAAAATAATGTGATGTTACCAGTATCCTACCTTTGCAGCAAGAAGCAGGAGTTGGTAGATCAAAGGGGGCAACTCCTGAAGGTCAAGGTCCTTGAACAGCCGAATGACCTTGGTGATGACAAAGTGCAGTTCACTGTCGAGTAGTGACACGTCTCTGAACATTGTCACCAGATGGTTGACATGTCTCGGATCCCATCTAGGCATCAAATAGTTTATGAAGTGCAATGTTGCATAGGCCTGGCATTACGCATAGACAGGTTAATGAATAGGCATACTATACACATATTGAACGATACTGGGTTTTATGTACAAGTTGCGTCTGAATGTTGTATGAAGTGATTAAACTTATAATGAAGAAGAAAAAGACCGGAGTATCTGCCAGAGCAGAGACTTATAATGAAGGAGAAAAAGACCGGAGTATCTGCCGGAGCAGAGACTGTTATAATGAAGGTGAAAAAGACCGGAGTATCTGCCAGAGCAGAGACTGTTGTAATGAAGTAGACAAAGACCGGAGTATCTGCCAGAGCAGAGACTGTTATAATGAAGGAGACAAAGACCAGAGTATCTGCCAGAGAAGAGACTGTTATAATGAAGGAGACAAAGACCAGAGTATCTGCCAGAGCAGAGACTGTTATAATGAAGGAGAAAAAGACCAGAGTATCTGCCAGAGCAGACACTGTTATAATGAAGGAGACAAAGACCAGAGTATCTGCCAGAGCAGAGATTGTTATAATGAAGGAGACAAAGACCAGAGTATCTGCCAGAGCAGAGACTGTTATAATGAAGGAGAAAAAGACCAGAGTATCTGCCAGAGAAGAGACTGTTATAATGAAGGAGACAAAGACCAGAGTATCTGCCACAGCAGAGACTGTTATAATGACGGAGAAAAAGACCAGAGTATTTGCCAGAGAAGAGACTGTTATAATGAAGGAGACAAAGACCAGAGTATCTGCCAGAGCAGAGACTGTTATAATGATGGAGAAAAAGACCAGAGTATCTGCCAGAGAAGAGACTGTTATAATGAAGGAGACAAAGACCAGAGTATCTGCCAGAGAAGAGACTGTTATAATGAAGGAGAAAAAGACCAGAGTATCTGCCAGAGCAGAGACTGTTATAATGACGGAGAAAAAGACCGGAGTATCTGCCAGAGAAAAGACTGTTATAATGAAGGAGACAAAGACCGGAGTATCTGCCAGAGCAGAGACTGTTATAATGAAGGAGACAAAGACCAGAGTGTCTGCCAGAGAAGAGACTGTTATAATGAAGGAGAAAAAGATCAGAGTATCTGCCAGAGAAGAGACTGTTATAATGAAGGAGACAAAGACCAGAGTATCTGCCAGAGCAGAGACTGTTATAATGAAGGAGAAAAAGATCAGAGTATCTGCCAGAGAAGAGACTGTTATAATGAAGGAGACAAAGACCAGAGTATCTGCCAGAGCAGAGACTGTTATAATGAAGAAGACAAAGACTGGAGTATCTGCCAGAGCAGAGACTGTTATAATGAAGGAGACAAAGACTGGAGTACCTTCCGGAGCAGAGACTGTTGAGGACGTGGCTCTTCTGCTCCACACCGGAGCGCACACTTCCATCGTATGACACAACATCCTGGCTCTCCAGGGCCGATAACAACTTAGGGAACAACTCAAGTGCTCTGGAATTACAACAACATGGATCAAACTACATCTAGGAATCTGAACGTGTAAAATCAACAAAACAAAAAATGCAAGTTCACTAATTAAATAATGGGAATGATATTTCCTGTGTTCTATAATGTCCTTCTTATATATACACGTGCATTTTATGCATTCATATACAGTGCCATACATACAATGAATATTTCATATAATTATAAATTATCATGACGCCAAGACCCTCAAGAGGCGAGACAGTTTAGGAAGAGGATATAATTTAAATATCTGAGGAAGGGCGGGGCTGCCTACAGATTTAACTTGTGGGTGATAAGGAAAAAAGCCTGATTTAAATGTGCTAAAAATAAAGGTTATCTTTTGACTCACTTTCCGCTGCTGGCCAGGTCATTCTTGATGGCGTCCACGTACATGTCTGTCAGCTCCGCCAGGCTCCGAGCTGGGAACACATCCGTCTACAACGTGACAGTGTTCATGCCAAAAATGTAATTACAATACAACTGTTACTCAAACAGAGCGCAGAAACACCAATACAGTTCATAATATAGGATCCCAGTACAGTAATGTATATTCCACGGGAAATAAACTTAACATAGTGGGATATGCATAATAGAATCACTTCTGGCCAGTACGATTTCATTAAATTCACAATTTAATACAGAGGGGATAGGGAATTATTCCATCAGACCTGAGTCAATTACATTACAATGTAATCTATTACTATTAGTTTGTTTCCGTTACTAATACTATTATTATTATATTCTGATGACAAAGTAATGTATAACTATTTTTACATTACAACTGTTACTCGAAGGGACAACATAGTAATAGATTACTTTTACGAAGCATAGCAATAAATTACTTTTATGAAGCGTAGTATTCAACAAAACAGTCTTTTGACAGGCTAAAACAGTAAAAGGATACTTTCTCAGCAAATTCACAATGGTGATTTTCCAGGCAGGTCCACAAGTACAAGTTCTACAGTACTAGTTCATGTCACTTATCTTAAAAAATACAGAACAGATCTACTTTACGCAAGTACTGAAACTACTAAGAATGTCCAGGCTCTCAATCTCATCATTCTTTAGCTCTTTAAAGATGTTCATTCTACACACATACATACACACGCATGCTTTCATTTTTCAGTGTTCAACAATCCATTATAGCTGGGCACTTGAGCTGCCTTGCGCCAGAGGCACGCGGCCGGGGTTTCTCTGGAGAAAATGAGTGACCAACTGCCCCTCCGTCAATGATGGAAAGTTTTTTCTTTGAGGTATCGAGATGTGGTCGTGTGCGTACCGTAGCTGACATCGACAGTAAACTGCAGACCGTATCCTCGTATCTGCACGGGAGTCGCCCCGGTGGTCGAAAGAGTGATTTTTGCGAAATCCCGTACCACAAAAGAAGTCCAGAGTGCGATTCTATAAAGTGCATTATTGGTCATTCCATGTCACACTCATCGGTGTTCACCCGCATAGGAATGTCAAACGAAGCTCCCGAACAATGTTTCCGTCGTGCACAAGCATTATGGACGTGATTCTGGCCGATGTGAAAAGTTTATCATACGTTGACATCTTGCCTAGTAGCTGGTCGCTGACTGGTTGGCACAAAAGTTGTAACTTCTGTTCTCTCCCGTGTTCCCACGTGGGGACTGTTGCCGATTCATGGCTGGGGCTGTGAACTCTCGTTCAGCAGGCACACTCGGCAAAAGGGGTATCTTTCCGAGGAAACTTTCTCATGGAGCGAGTCGTGATATCGACTTGACGGTCTTGTGAAGTCCAACCTCTGGACTTGAGTGGCGCTTGGCATAGCATTTGGCTTATCGACCGCGCACGTACGGTGGCGACAACTGAATGCAATCTAAAACTATAATAAAAATTATGCTTGTCTCAAAGAGTCTCACAGTGGTGCGAGTCGGGAACGTGTGCCCCACAAGATCAACGATGAAGAAAAAATGACTGAATAAAAATTATTCAGAATATTTTTCAGAAAACAGAAAACGATCGGTACATAGATTTCCGTCCTCAGGTTTAGAAAACAGAAAAAGTATGGGAAAAACGGAAAGGTTGGCAGCTATGATAATGTACTGCATTTAAATAATCATTATTAATTAACATACTAGTAATGCCAGTGCTTGTCTGCACTCTCAAGGTATTTGTGTATTTCATTGTATCCTACATAATATTTTAGTAGAACACTGTACAGGGGTATACAACTATAAGAACTTTCTTCAGTATACCCCTTTTTCTGACTCAATAAGTATTTAATTTTATGCAACACACATTGTATATGTATTCTCCTTATATTGGAAAAAATAAAACATTATTATTACTATTACATATGAAGCTATTACTGTTACATTTTTTCTTTCACAACTATTTGTTTTCAATTAAATATTTTGAAGTGTGTATTATGCTACATATTTTAACTTTCCATTCAGTAGTACAGTAGTTCTCAACAACAACTCAACTCAACAACAACAATAATTCAAGCAATCATCAATAATTTATTGGTCATGTCACTGGGTATTTTACACTGCAAGTCAGAACAAGATTTACATTTTAAAAAGGTTCTTACATTTAATTTAAAAGTAACACGTTTTTTAGAAACTCAGTTGCCAAAAAGAACATAGACATATTATATTGTAGGAATTCTGTTACAGGGACACAAGCACTCATTTCAGATTTGTTCAAACCAGATAATACAAATTACTTGTTTGAAGCATATGCTTTTATCATGTGATGCCAAGATATGCCCTTTCCTGGCTTTGTTTGGAGTTTATAGTAGAATGCAATTGTGCTGTGTGAGACGTCACGCCTATTGTCAGACTGTTTCCCTTAAACTGCTTCTGCTGAACAAATTATACAAAGAACCAATACAGTCATTTGTGTAAACTGTACATGGCTTCATAGCCTTGGTTGTCTTACCCATTGTCTCTGTAGGATGTTGGAGCTAACACAAAATAAGCCAGCATTTATCCAAATTGTAACAAAAATGTAATAGCTAATTTACTATTGCACTGTCTTACATTACTATTACATTGTGTTCTGTTCCATCTATTACTATTACTTTAAAAAATGTAATCATTAATATTACAATTACACTATAATTGAAATAAGGTCTGGATTCCATCCCATCCACCATATATGATTCTACTAAACAGCTGATCTAGTTAATTGTGATTCTGTTAAGCAGAGTCCACTATATATGTACTATAAAACACAATACTTTTCAGATTTATCCCAGTTGATGTGTGGCCTCCTGTTTCACAATAAGTTGCAGTTACAAAGCTCACACCTCACGCCGCACACACATGGCACCTTGGCCGAATTCGAGTTAAAGGGAAACAACAGTAATGGCTTTGAGCTTATGCACATGTAAGAGTTACTAAAACGGAGACTCACTAAAACAACCATTTACAACTACAATTAAGAATATCACGCCAGTGGTTTACTAGGAAAACCTTGTTGAACACACATCATCATAATTTCATGGGTCGTGCCATACTGTTAGATAACCCTACGTCACGAATGTCAGTCTAGCCAAATTTATTCACTAAATGAAAATATATTTGTATACACCTATTCCTATACTTGCCAATAGGATATGGCCATGCTGTTTGCGTCCAAACTCAACTTATGTAACATATTTTGGCTTTTGTTTACTAAACTCTAGGTTACCCGATTTTCATAGAACTGTGCATGCGTGTATCAGATGCGCTCAGTCAACCAGAGAAATGACCAGAATCTTCCCCTTTTAGGACACATTCTGAGTAAACCACTGATGTGATATTCTTGATTTCAGTTGCACGTGGTTAGTTTTTATTGTATCTTTTAGGTGCACCGCCCCAAACCATGACTTTTGTTTCACTTTAAATAATATTTACCAGTAGTTAGCCACAAAGTGGGACAAAGTTCAAGCTTGAGTTATGACAGGTATTTGAGTTGACAAAGCTCAAGCTTGAGTTATGATAGGTATTTGAGTTGACAAAGTTTGAACTAACAAAGTTGCACTGTTGTGTCATATTTGTGTCCCAACCATTTTCTTTGCAATTTCTTAGTGATTGGAGAATATAATATTTTCACATTTTGCCCATTTTGTCATGCAGTTGTAAGAAGCATACACATGTATCTTTTAGCGGACTCTGCCAAAAAATGTATCTTGTCAGTAGTGATTAATTCAGTACTAAGTAAACTGTGTTGTGCTCCGTGCTCTGCACACCACTTACGTAGCTCTGTCTGTGGGCCATTTAGTAAGAGTGACTCAGACAGAGATTTATATCATGTGCAATAATTACGTTGTATGTGTGATTAATTTGGTGTACAATTATCAGAACACGCTTGTTTCCCACACAGTTTATATCACATGGAAAATGTTAAACTAGAGTAAAACAGAATTTGCCAATATTACTGCAGACATTAATTGAAATTAGCCTGGATTAGGGGCTGGTCAATTGCAATGCACATGTAACCGAAACTGCAAATTGTCAAATTAGTTTGTAAAGACTGTGATAATTTGCCTGAATAGATGATGGGGTGTTAAATGCTTGTTCTGGGGGAGGAGACAATGGTGTGTGGAAAAACCTCGTAATTTATCCAGATAAATTCCTGTGGGGAAAGACATGTTTTTATTTATGGAATGTAAAAATTCAGTGTACCATTACCTGTGTGGCTTAGTTTCCTTCCTTTTATTAAAAATAAACACTTCACCGGGGAAATTACAGATATGGAAATTGAAGGAATACTGAAGGAAAATGTTCAATTTGATGTGAATATTTATGAAGGGAATCCATGAAACAAAAAACACTGGGATAAACTGTCATTAATTGAACAAACAGATACAACTATAGGTGAAATAGATAGGGAGGGTGACAGATAGGTGGACAGATATATTTCTAGACAGATGGATAAACAGAGACAATGTATAGACAGAAAGCTAGATGGACAGACAAAGAGCAGGATTGACACACAGTTTGAGAGGAACAATAGATATTTTGTTTGGCAAAGTTTGGCTCTAAATCTGTGTGTAAAATCATCTATGTCAGAAATGAAAGCTGCATTAACATGAAGGGAATGACTGCCAAGTGTACCTCAAGCATGAGTAGGCCGACAAGTTCGGCTGCATCCTTCGAGGTCAGCTGACCTCCATGCAACAACGACACACACTGCTTGTAGATGCTCATTCGTCTCTCCACACAGCCATCTGGTGGTGAACCTACAAAACACAAGAGAATTTAACAAAATATACTTGAAAAATAGAATGCCACAATGCTAGGGTTACCCAAAGCTAGACACAAGCAGACTTAATAAATCAAAGGTTTAAAGAAATGGCTCGAAAGATTAGCAAATTACAACCAGCCACTGACATTTGCCAATGACAAAACTGTAAGGAGAGGCAATATGGCCAGTCACCAGACAAAGCACTTAAAAAGACGGATGATCCATCTAATCCCAGCCAGTACAATTACACTATAATCTGTCTTATACATCATGCCTGTTTGAACATGCACATCTGATCATCAATGACATATGTACCAGTCGAATTACCGCACCAGTCATCGTAGGATATCAGCGTGAACACTGATTGGGCCAGGTATATAACCAGTGAAAGATATATTTGTTTTATTAATGTTTAGTAATTTAAATTACACACTGATTAGTTAACTGCAAGCTGCTAGTAAAATATCTGAAATATGGAAATAAGCCCCCCCAAAAAGCCCCCCATAAGAAAATAAAGCAAATAAAAACAAAGCTTTTATAGTAAACTTGTCAAGTGATTTTACGTCCCATTGAAATATATTTGTTTGTACAGCTTAGTGTGACAAATGATAAAAGGACTTTAAAAAATTAAAGCTGGGTGGTGTAAAATTGTAGTCTATGCGTTACCCATTGAGCTTGCGTTTGTGACAGAGTATTAACTGCTTTAATTTTTCTCAACAATGCAACTTATCCTTTCACTCCCGTTCAATTAACTGTAGTCATGGAAGTCCATTTTCTCACCTGCAACATTCTTGGAGTTTGTGTATATATTCTTTTTATGTGCATTGGCTTTATGTGCGCTGTGCATTAACTGGGGTGTGACATGTACTAGTCACAGAAGTTACTGACAGGCTTTGAGTGAATGTGCAATAGATCTACTTCTGAATAAGCCAGTGGCTTCTTTGTCTACCTGCCACCTTGAGCTTATTGCTTTCAATGGCAATCTTTTTAAAAAATCTGATACATTCTCCTGGCTTCGTGTCAGGTGTATGCATTCTTCTTTTGTACATTAATTGTCATAATTAAGTTAACTAATGACAACATCACTGGCCACCTGCAGGTTGCAGTGATAAACCAAAGGAAAATTACACACGTCATTCTTTTGTAATCTTGTGAGACATTTTATTTATGATTTGATTAGGGATCACTGCGGTCCTCACTAGGCTGCTATGTTAGTGAGGCGACTGTTAGTGAGGCGACTGTTAGTGAGGCGACTGGAAATAAAGCTACAGAGAAATATGGGAAAATATGTAGTTTGGTGGCAGGAAGGGTGCCATTGTAGAAAATACAAGAAAAAAGTCAGAAATAATGCCCCTTCTGCTTATCTCTACAGTCTGCTGCCCGTGGTTCACCAGACAGTTGGTTGTAACTTATCATGGAAAAGACACCACGTGTATATTTTTAGTTGGTGTACAAAAATCAAATAAGAAAATTAGTAGGAGTTGCTCAAACATGGTCCATAGGGGGAACTCACTTAAATGTGGGGACTCCTTAAATGTAATTGTGTGGTGTATGCTTGTTTCTTGACAGCCTTTAAACACGCTGGTTGGTGCAATGTTGTTAATTTGTCTCAATTCGATAGCAACAAAGGAAACTTCCTTTTGAACTGTACTCAATTGGAAAACATTAGTTTTATTTTAGCAGCACTGTTTGTATATCTACTGATCTCAGTCTGTATTGGATGAAAGCATCCTTATTAGTTCTTTGCATTGCAATTGATTCCTCATCTAAACAATTGCTTCCCCATCTAAATAACATAAAATAAGTTTACATGGTGCAAAATTTAAAATTATATATATAAATTATGATAATAAATAAATTATACATAAGTTAGCAATGTTGCAGAGTTGTTCTGAAAATTATATAGTTAAGATAAATTAATATCCCACAATATTCTAATAGCTCATCAATGTTATATTTTATAATTATATAACACTTTTTAATATCTGTTTAGCTAATTCATTCATTCAATGTATGGAATTGTGTTGAATAAAAGATGTATCTCATCCAATCAGGATCAAAACTTTATTTCTACACAATTATTTTACTTTATTTCACATTCTTGTTTGTGTCTGTATTAACTTAATATGTAAAAAAACATGTGTGCACAGATTTCATTTAGCATGTAATGTCTGTTATGCAGATGTATTTAAACAAGTGAACCCTGCAGATGTTTAACTGGGCACCCCAATCAGTGGGGGATGGTCAACCCTTGACATGTGCTAAGTTGTAATTACACCTGTTCCATCACTGACCACTGTCCAGCCTGCAACAACCACCCCAAAAACAGGCAGCAGCTCAAGTGTCCAGCTAGAACAAAGGGGAGGGTGCAGGGTGAATGGGGCTCAGCCCAGGGGTACTTGACACCCTTGAGTAGCACCCCTGTGGCACTATGCATAATTCTGACACAACAGGGGCAGCTTGATTGACCAGCTGCCCAGTGCCTGACACCCCACCACCACCACCCTGCTATGGGGGGGGCTCAGGGTTGTGTAACAATGTGGGGCAACAAGAGTAACCATATAAAGACAACATCCTGCCCCCTGGGTCATATATGAAGTGCTTCTGAAACTGACCAGTCCAGCAAACTGACCAGGTCAAGCTCTCCATGATACCCACGGACACGCTTACAGAGTCTGCCACAGAAACCTACCTCATTGGTAAGTAAATAACTTGTTATCTTGTTATTATGTGTTATTTGTATAATGTATATCTTAGCATGGTGAAGTTTTCATACGTAGAAATCTATAAAATAATCTAAAAAGCAAGAGGAGGTTGCTGCATCCCAACAGACAGCTACGCCACAGGTACTGCATTTGGTGAAGAGAACATTAATTTTATACAATTTGATGGATAAACTTTTAATATTATTTCTGCAACTCACATTAGACCACCCTCGGGATATAGTCACTGCACCGTCAGTAAATGCGCTTAAAAATCGACTAGACAAACACTGGCGAAACCATGCAGTCAAATATGACTACAAAGCCACACTAAGGCTAGCCAAGAGCGGTACATAGGCAGATTTTGCCTGAAGACCAAAGAGGATATGTATATGTATGTATGTATGTATGTAGTAGTCAAGCCTAGTTAGTAAGTGTATATTAAACTGTGCCCCCTTCATGGTGATTCTCTGCACCGTTCACCATGATCTGAATAGACTGGCACAATGGCATTTACTTGGGCATTTACTAGTTCTTGGTTAATGCTGGCAAACGTTATGGTTAGTATTACTATCTTTTGGGCAAAACTATTACATTAATGGTCAAAGCTAGTCAAACGACTACTGGTTGGAATATTTGGCTACCACACTGACATAGAACACAGCTGAGTTTTACAGGATGTATGAAATACTGGAAACTAATTACAACACTCCTATAACTTGTACATTTCCACCCGAAAACATTAGCAACTAGTGATCCACCATCACATTCCCAGAAAATTAGAGTATTTTTTTTCTTAGGACTAGTGGCTGATGAGAAATTCATGGGTTAATCCAAACTTACTCCCTTCAAGAGACGTAACAAGGAAAAGATCTAGCATAGATATAAAAGTCACCCAGCATAGAGGTAAGTGTCACCAAAACATAGATAAGTGAGGGATGAATTTAAATCATACAGGAAATGGGGCCCTGAAATGTAATTTGAAAGCTACAATCACCACCAGCTGCTCTGACCCAAATTATACATAAAATGAGAAGTGGACAAAGTAACACATTTTTATTATTAATACATTTGTACTACTTGGGGCCATTAATTAATAATTAATTAATTTGTATATGTGGCAGAAGGAACTATTTATAGAAAGTTATATAAGTTCATGATCAATGGATTACAACAAGTTTCACATAAAAATAAAAAAATAAAGACGAAAGCCTAAAAATGATAAACAATTATTTAGAAATGTTATAGCAGCATGCACAAATCTGTAGCAAGTCAGACACTGGTAACCAGAAACTAAGATGGTCATTTTGTGCATCACAGAATCAATAAGGTTCACCGACATTCACAATAGCTCCTGTCTAAATATGTCATCTCCTTTATCGACTTGTTCTTGCAGATGTTATATGTTCACAGATGTCATGGTGATATCATCACCAACCCTGAGTTGATAACTGCATGAGTTCCACATACAAGACACATCAACTGCCCTCACAATTAAAACAACTTTAGACATGGGTAAATTGCACTTAGCTAAAACTGGAATAGCACTCAGCATAGACCAGCTAATGGGGCCTATTTATGGGCAGCAACTGAGACCAGCAGCTACAAGCACACTGGGCCTCTGTATAGACATAATTGTCTATACAGATCACAACTGCCACAAGTCTACAACAATACTTATTTTAAAGATTTTTACACACAATAGAACCTCATACAAGCATATCATTAAGTATTAGAGTCACTTCATATACTTTTGTCTTGCCAACACATGAATGTTTCATACACAGAGAGTTACATATCATTAAGTATTAGAGTCACTTCATATACTTTTGTCTTGCCAACACATGAATGTTTCATACACAGAGAGTTACAGACCACTTTTAAAACAAAAGCTAGGATGGTGTCATTTGCCAGACAGGGGTGGCTAGCCAAAAGATGACATTCACTAATAGTGTCCAAATGAAGACCAGTTCTGACATACCAATTTGACATACCAATACCAATCTTTTACTAAATTTTAATACAATTATAGGACAAACTAATTAGTTTTGGGATTCACAGAAACGAAAACATTTACAGTGGCAATAGCATATTTCAGAGAAAGAATTAATTTTGCTAAATGTTCAGCACTCTGGAAACACAACAGCCCAGCTATTGTGTATGACCAGTAGGCATGTGTACAGTATATATACCTGGCAGCGTAGGTAATGTGTGCATACAAACCAATCATTCATAAATCAGGTGTTAAACACGGGAACATTCTCTGACGAGCTCAACATTGAAAAAGTAATTGCAATATTTAAGTAACATGATCCATAATTATTTGAAAATGACATAGGCCAATTTCTCTTTTTCTAATGATCTCAATAGTGTAACTATTAGAAAATGATTTAAGCAGGCAGTTATCTTCATTCTTTGACTGTTTCAAATTTGACTATGAGTATGGTTTTGATCATAACAATTAATTGCGCTTAAACTATATATTTATAGGTATTTTTTTCTTCAAAATTAATATACAAGCTAGCCTGTGATATGTCCGGCAGTTAGAGCCACGCCTATAGCTGTTTCATACATTGTTCAACAGTGACGGAACTTTAGTTGCTGCTATGTTTTACAGGTAGGTGCACACTGACACTGTGCATATGCACATTAGGTGTCAAACCAATGGATGGTCTGTACCACATCCGCATCTGGACCTATAGCAACAGCCTAATTTATAACATGATTGTATAGCATTTAACGTTAGCTGGTTTATTACCTGTCTACAGTAAATCTTCATTAGCTTATTTCAAGGTTTTAGTAGCACAAAACAAGCAGGAAGCTGGAGCAACGATGTCTACTGCAGTTAGCTACTGGCATCTCAAACTGAGCTACACTTGGTCTGACTAAGCAAGAGTCTGTTAGTCTCCTGTCTGTGTTAGTCTCCTGTCAACAAAGTTGTTTGCAATTAGCAAGTCTGTAAGCCGCACAAAGCCCCAGTCCAAGACTAACTGCTGTCAGACATTGTAAGGCTAACTGCTGTAAGACATTGTAAGGCTATTGCTGTGGATTATTGCACAGCCAAGTAGAGACGGGAAGTGGACGTATGTCTTGTAATTTAAGAATTAGAGTAAGCCGAGGCATTAAGCACCATTACTTAAAGTGTACAAAACACAAGGATCAGTAGGCATTAATGTCCATCTTTGACACCTCCTGCTTCACTGGCTTATACAGTAATTCGGCATCAACAAGCTTGTATGTATCTCACAGCTGGAGTTCCAAACTGGGGATTGTAATTTCAGATGTCCTCAGCAGACATGTACTATTATTTTACAATAGCACATTATATATGAAATACAAAGCTGGGCCCTCAGTCAGAAATTAAGTGGGGCCTTGAGCTGTGGAAGTCTGGGAATCCCTGTCTAAAGCTTATCATACACATACCGACTTTCAGTTGCCAACAGTTTCTCTGTCCAACTAATATATCGCATATATGTCCACAAAAAATGTTGCCAACTGTTGGTGGAGAACACACACATAACGACTACGTTTGAGTTGGCAACTAAAAAAGTAGGGTCCGAGTACATTTTCATGAGTATGAGTACATATTGTATGATATAGTAAAGTATTAGTAGTAATAGCATATTTTAAAAATAAAACTTTAAAAATTTACATAATTCAGGAACAACTGATTTTGCAAAGGCATGCAGTTGATCAGGCATGATACTATCTCGAAAAAAAACCTAGCCAATAAACCTCAAATATTTCTGTAATGATCTCAAAAGATTGGGTAATTGCTAAATCTGCTCAGTGCTAAGCTTAAGTTATAAAATAAAGCAATTAGCAAGATGTCTGAGACACCAAACCACTTCTCTTATATCTGCTCTCTCAGACCCTATATGTAGTTTTGCTATCACCTGACTGTTAATTGCACATCTGACTACCTTCTTATTTGTAGATTATATAGAGCCATGATCTACTCAGTACAAAACACTTTTTACCAAGAACATGTTGTGCAGCTGGATTCACAAATCAGACAGGATCAGTAAATGTAGGTTTACTGTGCATAGTACACAATATGAGGCTTAATATGAGGCTTAATATGAGGTTTGTTAAGCAATAATATAAAACACTACATCAGGTGCATAATCTAACTAATTTGTTTACTATAATAACAGATATAACCATTAGACAAGTACTTTAACATACTGCATTTATGGCTCCAGAATTACCTATGTAATCAGTAAACCATGTAATCAATGTAGCGAGTCTACTACAGGCCTTGAATCTATTACATTGCAATGTCATCTATTACTATTACTTAGTTTCCTTTCTATTACTATTACATGCTGAAGGCAATGTAATCTATTACTATTACATATCAAGCTATTACTATTACTATTACATTTTCCATCGGAACTATTTTCTTTTGATTAAACATTTAACATACTTAATCACTTACATAGATTCAAATTAACTGATGGGTGTATAATTAATTAAATAACATTTAATTCACACAATTCCAGTTTCCTCACACAATTGCAGTAGGATGTAGAAGTTTCATATATTCATTGGAATGAAACAGAAAAGCAGTGTGACTGTCACACAACACAGTCTGATTATCCCATAGTAGACCCATACTGCTTGGCTGCTGCTTGGTGGACAGTTAATTTTTGGCCCAAGGATAGGATGTTTTTCACAATTTTGTTCAATAGTGTGGAAGCTAGCTGGCAACTAAGAAAATCTCAGAAAAGTTAGTATAAGCCCCTCGGTTTTGTTCAAACATTACCCAGGTTGGCAGCTGGGGTTGGGAGATGGCAATGACTGATTGACTGATTGATTCAGATGTTAAAGACTTAGTGCCGGAAGCCTGGAACCATTATCCTGCTTCAGTGAATGAATGAATAGGCTGGTGTAAAAAACGATAGATGGCTGGTGGACCTGGCTTCAAATGACAAATTAGCCATGCAGCAATCACACTGTCACAGTCTCCTGCGAACATGCAGTGCTAAAGTTCATTGACACCATTTCATCACCACTGTTGGGAAATAAATACAACTGCATGTGAAAGACTGAACATGATGCTTGTCCCAGTAAGTCAAAACAGAGGATTTTTTTTGGTCTGATTATTTTCAATGATACTGAATGTTCAATTGTAATAGCAAAGTAATAGCTCAATTACTATTACCTTGTTTTCTGTTACTATTACTATTACATTGCATTCTGTTCCATCTATTACTATTACTTGAACAATTATAATAGTTACTATTACTATTTCCCTAGGCCTGGTCTACTAGTGAGGTTTGTCCAAATTGTAACAAAAGGGTTGTGTGCTAATTTGAATAAAGACTACTGGTGTTGTGTGACTTGAGTCACCATAGAAACAGACTCAGCTAGTTCTTAACACTGTCCCTTGTAGTTGTAGGAGCTACAAAAGCATTTTAAAGTTAACTGATTATGGACATCCTAGCTTAAATAAACATACACAAGGATGTTTAACTACAAATACTACTACTGCTGTATGTAAAATAAAATCATAAATAATTACCACAGCATCATATTTTTAATAAAAAGTACTGAGATGTACTCATAAAATCTGAGTACACTGAGCTTGAGTACAAGTACATGACCCATAACTTCAAGTACAAGTACTTCAAAACTGTACACGAGTACAGAGTAGATCAGCTCCAGGTCTGGAGTCAATCCCAGTATGTCTGTTGTATTTTCAAGTTTAAGTAGTGATTAACAGCTGTAACTCGATGGTACGAGTTGCTGCCCCCACATTGTGGAACAATCTCCCACTTGCTCTTTGCCATGCCTCCTCGGCTGCTCTTTGCCATGCCTCCTCAGCTGCTCTTTGCCATGCCTCCTCGGCAGATGCCTTCTAAAGACAGCTGATGACATACTTGTTCACTATTGCATTTAAAATTAAATTGGCTCAAGCTGTAATGATTTTAACATTTTAGTGATAGTTTAAAATTTTACTGAATGGACTTCTTAGTATCTAGGACTTTGGACTGAATTTGGAAAGCGCCTCTGAGCAGTTAAGGCTGGAAAGGGCCCTATATAAATATGCATGCTTGATCGATACGATACATCAAACTCTCAAAACGCGACCTACTGTGACTTCAACAGTGATTCTAGCAGCAACATCACCAAAAGCAAAATTCAATTCTCTTTATCATAATATTGCTCTCAAGGATATCTTGGAACGTGCAAAATTGTTTGGGAAGGGTAGTTACCTGGTCACCTCGTTTCTCTGACTCTTACATATCAAACACTTTCATCCAAGCAACAAGTATATTTATATTCACTGCTCACTCCTACAAGACAGCCCAGACAGCTTTGATCATCTAATTCTAATCTACTTTTTGTTCCCAGTGTTAAGACGAATGTCAGAACTAGAGCTTTTTCAGTTGCTGCATCAACTCTGTGTGTTAAGTCTGTAGGAAATATAGCAACATTTCGCTGTAAACTGAAAACCCACCTATTTAAATTTGCTTATCCTCCATAGCTCCCCAGCGTACCAATCCCAACTGTTTACAACTGGAACTGCTTAACCCCTTTTGTTTTGGTGTGCTGGTGAGATTGGGTCTCCCGAGGAATTTAGCGCAATAGAAGTATTTTATATATTATATTATAATAATAGGGTCACATCACTATGAGCGTATACTATGTTACATCAGAAACTGTGACAAACTGTTTTCTTTTGTTATCATGTTAACACATTTTGTTCTGTTGCAGACATTCAACTCAACGGACATTCCAAGATGCTACCAAGTTGGTATGAGATACCAAAAGCTGGACCAGAAATGCAGAAAGAATATCTACATTTGTCAAACGTTGTCTCCCCACAAGTCGTGCAAGATCCTCCACTCCATCTGATGAATTCGATCGAGACATTCCTAGATGACACGTCCGAGATGGAACTGGACGGATCGTTCTTGACATACTCCGACATGGACCTCAGCAAGGATCGGTTGGACAAATACCACCAGGTGGCAGCAAACACGACCTTCATCTCGCCACCCGATCTACATGTGCATCGGAGGATCTACCCTAAATTCGAATCAACTCGGTTCCTCCCATTTGAACCCATGTTTTCCGTAACCGTGCCCTACAACGAGGTATCCGTGGACATAGACAAATCCACTTCTGCGTCCCCACTGAGCATCTCTAGCTGGGAATTAGACACCCAGTCCGAGGATATTGTCGCTCCACCAAACTCGCCAAATTTGGAGGCAAATGAATCTGTGCATGGAGAATTTGTGATTAAAGCGATGCAGAATTACGCCTTTGATAGTAGAGTGACTGGCAAGGTTCTGCAGGGTACGGAACCAAGTTGTTTGTCTTGTGGTTCTTTTAAAAGATGCGGTTGTGTGTCATCAGTGAAATCAACAGAACAAGATCACATCAACAGGATGAGTGAAGACATTGATACATTGGGAGAGCGACTTCCTTGTGACGGCATGGAATCGTTCCAGGAGACACTACAAGTGCCACTACCTGCAGTAGCGAAAGAACTATCAGGGCGACACATGCATTCAGACAAGAACATTACCAGTGATGCTGTCACGAAACAGAAGAAACACTACGTTAAGTTTGTAAAGACCCAACAAGGTGTGGTCAAGTGTACTCAGGAGGAACCATTGAGGCCTAAGAGGTCACACCGGTTGCTATCTAGGGCAGTCGTCAAGTGCTCGATGTTGTCGTTGCCTAGCAACATGGACTCTGATGATGATATGCAATGTGAAGAGGCATTTCGGCCCCGACGCTGTATGACAAACGCTCAGTGTGATAAGCCAATCAGAACTGGCCACGCATGCATTGTGCCCGTCAGAATGGGATCAGCGAAGAAATCAAAGCAGATTCTCAAATCTGCAGCGTCATCACGGAGATGTCATCTCGCAAACATGTCCAAGAAACGGCTGCCACATCTCTTGATTGAACAGTGTAACAATGCGAAGCCGACTGACATGCACGACAAGACCCTGCCAGAACTTGACATATCTGCTATAACACCGCAGGACACACTATCGTGCTCAGTTAATTCCGACGCAACTTGCTTCATGATGAGGCCGATGTGTCGGGGTGCAGTGACCACCAGAGGGCAGCACATGTTGCAGGCTCGGCAGACAATTCTGTCGAAAAAATTGAAACAGATTGGACGTTATCTACGTAGTAGTGGTGGTGTTGGAAAAACACACTTCATCCCTGGGTTGCAGACGCTCGGTGTTGTGTGAATTCAGTCACAGGCAATAGTTCTAGATATGAGTTTTTTAATTACTGTGAACAATTTACCTGGTAATACTCATATATGGCCAGTGTCACCTATGTATCAAATTACACAACGCCAATTTCGCCTCACGTGTACATGATAGATATATGTTAAATGTACAGCTATATTGACGATGGGCATATATTGTTATGATATATACAAAATACAATACTATATATTACGATTTCAGTTAGTTTTCACTTGTTTCCTTTGAACTTGGAAAAGAATACAGATGTAGTAGAAGTATCTATGATGTGACATGTATACATAAGTATATAGATAGTCTAGAAAATATGAATTTTGTAAATACAGTAGAAGCCCTGTAAGAGGCGACCCAGATGATTGAGATAACGTAGCCTAGTTACAGAGGCTGGTCAGGTCTACAGACTAGACTGATAAAGTGGCCGCTGTATTGCCCTTTCCAGGTTCTGGTTTTGTATACAGTTACATCACTGACCGTAGAAGAGCGCCTGCACCAATCTTGTGGCATTGCTTGGACTTCGGTCAGCTTGGTCAGTGAGTAGTTGCTGTAGCTGTAAATACAGAATAAATGTATATGTTGCAGACATCTGCATCACAAGCATTTGGGAACTATACATTAATAAATGCTTGTATTAAAATTGTTTCAATCAAATTACTACAATAATAAATTAAATCTCGTGGAACATATTATATGAGACAAGATTCACCTATTAAGCCAAGGTGGCTATGTTTGAATACAAATCTTTCTGTTTTTTGCTCCACAACTACATTCAATCTGCCCGAATACACTACTCCAAATAGGTCCTGTTAAGATCATGAAAATAGTTGACACTCAAACCTCTTTGTCTTTGACCTTGTCCAGTAATTGTGTCAGTTTGTCCTGTTCATTTTCTTGGTGTAAGGAAATAATTTGTTTGTACATTTTGATCCAGGTTTACTTGATGATATCTACAAAGTGAAATCACAGGATGTACATTGCAACCATCATTACTTACTAGATTATCAGCAATAACAGTTTACATAAAACAGAACTTATAAAACAATTCAAGAAATCACCGTAATGTGTAATGGTCATCTTGATTTGCATTTCACTTTGTCAGTGTTACATCCACAGTCAACATAGACTCTGATAGTGACACCTCCTATAAAATGGCTCTGTGTATAATATGATGGATCTAAACATAAAGCAAAACAAGTCACAGATTTGGGGCTATGCACATAAGACCTAATAAAAACTAACCATATGCAACTAAAATCAAGCATATCATGCCAGTGGTTTACTCGGTATGTGTTGTAAGTGAGAGATTCCGGTCATTTCCCTGAATGACCGAGGGCTGGCATGTTAACCAGCATGATCGATAAGCGCATGCACAGTTCTATGACATCGAGGTAACCCAGACAACAAGTGACATATTAAAGGAGTCCGAGACAGTTCAAAGAAGATCGACACACTTTGTAATATGGGATACAGCCTATGCAGCATTGTCACAGGAGCTGCGAGATCAAGGAGCATCGAGCTCAAGGAGCGGCAAGGTCAAGCAAAGGCTGCGAGCTCGTGAAAATGTTCATCAAGTTGATAGTAATGATTTTCCTCAAACAACAACCCAATAGTTGTGGTTTGTAGAAAATCGTTACTCAAAAGTGACCGAGCAGTCAACAAGCTGGTTGATATCTGGATAGAACACTACAGTACTGCATTCACTGCATCCAGAAGAGGCCACAAACTCAAATTCAACATTCCACATACGAGGCTTAAATCCTACATTCTTCCCAGATACTACCAGGCTGTGGAATGATCAATTAACAGACCTTGTATATCAGGACAGTCTGGAAGCCTTCAGGCAGTGTTTCCAGAAGATCAACCTTCCAGAGAAGATCAACAGATAAAAAAAATAAGAAAAATTACAATACTTCCACTATTAATGCTGTATATTGTATAAATTATGGATTTAAGAGATTTTTTATCTGCTTTTCTCTGTTGTGGCACACACCGTGTACTATTATTCCGACAGGAGGTTAGTAGCTGTAAGGAAGAAGAAGAAAAGAAGAGAGCTCAAGATTATGCCCCCACTCATGAACTGACACTACCTACACTCTTTCTTCCCATCATCAATCCGACTCTGGAACAGTGTGCCTGTGAATACATCATCAGCTACATCCCTGCCTTCGTTCAAGTCTTCACTGAAGGGATGGATGGGGCACCACATATAATCATCAAATAGATCATTGACATTGTCTTTTATCAGTTAACTTTTTACATTATGTGAATATGTCTTTTATTTGTGATTATCGTTTTTGTTCGTTTTTTTTTGTATACGCTGCCTTTTAATCACTGGAAAAGTGCTCGTTCCGCAAGCTATTCCGCATGTAGAGTTTATTCCTCGATACTCGGGGCATCTACAGTATCATAAAGAAATGTCAGGTGTCACTTTATATTACTGTGTCACTGTCAGTGTCACAGACACACTGTGACAGCGCCACAGGCACAGTGTCAGTTTCGTCTACGTTTTCATACGTCAGTGTAACGTCACTACTGTTAGTCTGTGGGTGCCCAACAGTAGACACAGGTATCTGCCACCATCATCTACTTAAATTGGAACATGACAAAATAATCAAATAGTCTTACGTTATTTGTAATGTTGCATTTTGTACTACACTTGTCCCGGCTGTATAATTTCCCGCTATTTTGTTTACGCTACTCAAAAACGCGCGCCCCCTTGCGGGTTAGTAAAACTTTATTAATATCGTAAAAGCTGCGGTAAACTATAGTTTGTGAAAGAATTATTACAGTACATTTGGAATAGGCAAGACGTGTTCCTATTGTGTGTAAGGAGGCTGATGAAAAGTGAGATTATAATCAATTAGTCGATTTAGTATTATTTAAGCGTCCAGATGGCGCTGTTGTGTATGTAACAGAATTGACAGGCGAAGGGGCTGAAAGGGAGGAAGAGGAATAGAAATATTTCGTAAATAATGTATTAATGCCAGTATTCGTCACCGCAATACAAAAATGAAACGAAATATTAAAAATGATAGTAATAGCAACACACAAAAACGTCCTTGTGTGGCGGTGTCGTGTAAAACGGAAGAAACTAGTCATTGTTCGTCTAATATCGCCCACAATAACACACCCTTTTCCCAAACAATCGGGGAATTTCTGCGCGGGGTGAACATGTACATCCTTCAGGCTGGCATCGGCAAAACAAGAGCTGAGTTATTCCAGAAACAACTAAAAAATTATGGTGGTAACGTTTTGACAACCTACGACCCTTCTAACACAACACACATTTTGGTTGACGAAAAAATGAATACACAGCGGATGTGTCGAATCATGAAACTGGATAAACCACCACATCCAGAGGATGTATTAATTGTGACAAGTCTTTGGCTTAGTTCATGTCTAAAGACAAAGGAACTCGTTGATACAAAGATGTTCGAGCTAGATTTAAGTTCTTTTAAGCCGGAATCAAAATCAAACATGTGCAACAGTGAACCTGGGAAAGAGACACAATCTGACAAACCTACAGCTATGAAGCAGTCCAGCAGCCCCAAAAACATCGGTGAAACTGCTGTGCCATCAACATCAAAGGAAATAGTGTGTAATGAAAATAAACAAGAAGGCCTGAAAGTCCCTAAAGTGGGCATAATGTTTAATGCATTCACAAAAAGGGGTGCAAAAACTAGCAGTGGAGAAGACAGTGATTATGAGCCAAGTGGTGGCGAAGAAGATAAAGAAGAACACCTACAAGACAACACATCAGAATCTGCAGTATTCAAACATAAGTATCTGACTGTAAGTGTTCAGCAGGGCTCATAAAAAGCATCTCTTGGCTAAATACACCTGTACTAGTGACTCAGTAACTTAAATTTATGCGAACAGACTAAAACAAATGCAAATGACTGGCGACCAGGCCAAACTCTTAACAGCTCTTGCCTCTAATAAAACATGTTTAAAGTTGCGATTATCATTCGCTGAATTAAATCATATAATTAACATCATTTTAGGCATATAGGACAATCACAGAACTTTCCACTAATACTACATGGCATAATCAAACAGTTCGTCGGCATCTTTGACAGTACCAGTGTCAATGCCGTTATAAATATTAAATAGCCTCGATTATCCAAGCTCCGTGATGTGGCACCACCATTTGTTACAGACATGATTCCAAAACGAGTCTAGATAGAACGGGAATGAAATTCAGAATAGATGTTTTTATACCAAAAATAACTGATCACACAAGATTGTGATCGATTAATTGATCATAAAAATCCATTGAAAAAAATTATTTATTGGGACAACACTACTAAATACAGTGGAATGCTGAGGTGGCTGTATTACTGAGGTGACCATAAAGTAAAATTTGACTGTATACTCATTGTGCCAGACAAAATAAAAATCTTGTTACATTCATATTTTTTAATAAAAGTTTTCAGTAGTTTCTGGGTCTGCGTTTTTTATTGTGTGGATTCTTCTAACTTCCACCAGTTTTCTGACTTTTCAGCCTTTTTGTTCTACTTAGCATGCCAATAACTTAAAAAAAACTATTTACACTAGAACTTTGATTTGGCAACGTTTTATCTTTATTTCACTGTCCTTGTCATTTCAGAAAGGTAGTTGGATCTGTGCTCAATCCTCAAGTCAGAGCCGAGAAAACTACAACAAATACATCACAGACAAACTAGAGGTAGATGCAAGAGCTATTAAATATTATGTCTGACAGTTTCATTGATCAAAACTTGAAATTTAATAGAGAAGAATTATAATTGTTACAAAGTGAAATAATTTTCCACAACAGTTTTGTAATTAGACTCCTCACTATTTTTGCAGTGATGTAACTTGATTTTGTGCTTTCAAATTACTCAACCACCTGTATCCAAAACTTGTCTCTAGTCTCTAACTGACTCCAGTTAATCATGTTTATGTCAAATACAAAAAATAAAGGAAGTAACTAAACTTGAGTTTCAATCACATTGTGACATAATTTGATGTCACCACAGATTTGGAGTTAAAGGCTGAATATGCTTTATAAGCTTTTTTTATTTTATTCTAGCATTCAAACTTATTTTGATATGAACAACATCATTGTCTTTTAATAACAGCATTAGCCTTAAAATATCTATGTTTTGTTTCCTGACAGGCACTGGCACAGACCTATGAGAACACAAATGATAAATGGCGAGCCCTGGGGTATCAGAAGGGTATTATCGCTTTGAAGCGACATCCAAAAGAAATAAAGACTTGGGAGGTGAGCTTAGCAATTCTTCAAATTCTCTAATGATTATGTTCTTTATGTTGTCATTTTAGCCACTGTGTTATCAACATCTTGCTATCAACAGCCGTGGTAATAATTGTTCTATATTTCAATTCATGTTATCTAATTTGTCTGGATTTTCCCAGCAGTTTGATTTTTAATGTTTTCACTTCAATAGGTGTTTGTGTGTTGATGATGGCAGCTGACAGAAGGGTTTGTAGTTTGTGGAAGTCTGTATTCTACCTAATAAGCATACAGTATGTTTGAAAAAAGTTGGGTCATGGAAAAAGTCAAGGAATCTGTCCTTATAAGCATACACCAAAAAAATTTCTCTACACAATAAGGTAACTGTTTAACACTGGTGGTGTCATTTGGTGACTAGTGTAGAATAACTGAAAAGTGGTACCAACTGTTTAACACCAGATGACGACACTTTTCAGTTATTCCACACTAAGTGGTGATGTATTTCAGTTGTTTCACACTAGCTACATTACAATAATTATGGATCCTGCTGATTAAAAATGGGTGTTCTCATTTAGGAAAAGCTTATAATTTAACATTAAAATGCCTTTAAACTGTCACAGCATAGTATGCATTAACTAAATGACATCCTTCATAAAAATGACACCTCGTTTTTTAGAAAGATACTTCCATATATTATATCCATCAATTTCTTTTCAAGTGTAACAGTAGATGAATCATTAGTCTGTTTCCTGTACTGAATGGCTGCGTGTGAGTCAGACACCATCAACTTGATGCAAAAAAAGTCAGCATATACCAATTCCAGGTCTCATGTTCTATCAAGTCGTATCCGCTACTGGTGACTGGCACCTGTCGAAATCCAATGAAAACCTGCCAAAGTGGCCTGCCACTAGAAACTATAATATAAGGCTATTACAGCACAATCACAAGTTACCCTATCCAAGACTATTACAGCACAATCACAAGTTACCCTATCCAAGGCTATTACAGCACAATCATAAGTTACCCTAAATGTATCAACACTGCTGAGAAATTCTGGGCGAGCCTTTAGTGACTGTTGATATAATCCATTCTCGGCCCGCAGGAAGCGAAGAATCTCCCTGGAGTTGGGCAGCGGTTGGCCGACAAAATCTGGGAGATCATTGAAAGTGGAGAACTGCGCAAACTGAATGAGCTCTCTGGTCAGGAGGAAGTAAAAGCCATCAATCTGTTTGCGAATGTCTGGGGCGCTGGCACGGTGACCGCACGGTCCTGGGTGGGTGATGGGTGGTAGTTACCCTCTATAAATATCATCATCGGTTGTCATTACTCAGTATTCCTCAGTTGTCTGTGATTCACTGCATGGGAGTTAGTATCTGTTATTTCTTGGCTGTCTTAAATTTACCATTACCATTATTAATTTACCATTACCATTATTAATGTATGGCACTGTAAGTGAACAGCTTCAACAAACTTCAAACCGATATATGACTCTGCACTGCTATAACCACACAGTAACTAACTGATTCAATACTTAAATGTATAAGAATGAACACCATTTCCAATCATTCTTATACATTTAAGCATTGAATCAGTTAGTTACTGTGTGGTTATAGCAGTGCAGAGACATATATCGGTTTGAAGTTTGTTGAAGCTGTTCACTTATTATTACATGCCATGCATTAATAATGGTAATGGTAGATTAATAATGGTAATGGTAAATTTAAGACAGCCAAGAAATAACAGATACTAACTCCCATGTATAAACACACCTTTGTCTCTACGTTTGTTGTTCTTCTCCAGCCATTTCTCATCTTTTCCACCCTCTTGCATGACTCTGTTGTGATTATCAGTTTTGGTATATTGATTACTGTTTTCTTCCCTTTACCGCTGCTGTTCTCTTTTTATCTAGATCTTTCATTCGTATCATAATTCTTCATTATGTCTGTTTCAACAGTAGATTTTAAACTAAAGATTGAATACATGTAACGTAAATGATTATAGTAGAGTTGAGTTAACATGGATGTTTCACTGCAACAATGACTTCATATTATTAGAGTTGAAGAAGTGGTACCTTGAAAATAGGGAAGAAATAGAACAGAGAAATGTTTTTATTGAGAACAATGTGAATACTTTGAAGTTTCATAACATAGAATGTTATTAGAGACAATTCTATCTTTAGCTCTTTTAAATCAACATTACCTTCACTCTGTTTAGCACATGTAACATTTGTAATTTCTACAGGTGCAACTTGGGTTTCGGACCCTTGAAGACCTGCGTACAAAGGCCAATCTGACCTACCAGCAGAGAATTGGACTGAGGTACTATGAGGACATTCTGGATAGGATGCCTCGTGAGGAGGCTGCTGAGATTGAGGAAACAGTAAGTACATAGAAACTTGGTGATTCTAGAGCACATTGAACTTGTGTCTGGAGCACTTTGGTCCTGGTTGTGGAGCAATTTGGTCTTGGGTTTGGAGCACTTTGGTCTTGGTAGTAGCCAAGTGGAACATGAATTAATTATACATCTCAACTACGCAAACAGAACTACTAAACTCTTCAAAAACTCTACTTTGAGAAAAGATAAATTTTGCTCATCTCTGATTTAAACATTCTGTGTGGTTAGAAATAAAGTTTGGTCCAAATACACTGCATTAAATACGCCTTTTTCAATCAGTCGGGCCTAATATTGCACTTCCCTTCTTAGGAACTTAAGTAACGTAACTGAAAACTAAAATCTACTTAAAATTACTGACAATTGTCATTTTTATCTAGGTAAGCACATGTTGGCCCATGTTTAGGTCTGCGAGGCTGTCCGAGCGATTGACCCCTCCCTAGTGGCCATGGCGTGTGGGTCATTCCGGCGGGGGAAGGTGACTTGTGGTGATGTTGACGTTTTAGTTACCCACCCTGACGGCAAGTCTCACAAGGGGGTGTTTCAAACTCTTCTCAAGAATCTACATGCGACAGGTAGGTCTGCCCACATTGTGTATTTGTATTCATAGTTTTCTTCAGATAGTCAGTTTGTAAGTTATGTTGGTTTGGACTGAGAGCGTTATATTCTAATTGGACATCTGTGTTTTTGCAAGCAGTTGGTGACACAGCTGAGGATCCAGACTATTACACTGACTTCTAACACGCAAAACTAGACTTTGTTTGTTTTGGTTATTGAACAGCGTTATGCAATGCATGTGTGTGTGGCACGTGTGTGGCAATCAGCGGCTTTAAGTGTCGTTTCTGCAGAAGCAATTATTCTACTTACTGTGTTGATCACCAGAGGGAAGCACTGTTTTCGATTTTGCCAACAAGCTTCCTGAACATAGTGAATTACACCCATCACGTTGGAATATGGCAGTGCAGTTTCACTCTTGCACATGCAATTTAGACTTTCTAAAGTGTCATAAATACAGTGTTGTATGGCGTCAACTTATTTAGACCAATCAAGGCACATACAAAATGCAAAAATTACTAAAAACAACAAAATGTGTTCTATAAATACATAAAATAATATTTTGACTTCTATTATAATTAGCAATTTAAAAATAAAGCAGTAAAATAATATATAAATACATCAGTCAGTACATAGCTATAAAATTTAACAATAAAAAATACACTAAACGTTACATTTCCATGATTTGTAAACAGTCTTGTAATAAATATACTTTCTTGTGCAACACCAGTTGAACATAATTATGTGCCTTGTTATTCTCGGAACAAGTGATGTCATGACACTGCATTGTTACAGGGTCTCCGTCATATATATCCATGACAGTTGTGTAATTAATACTTCATGGAAATTACTTGAACTGAAACTGTCAATGAATTTTCGGCATAAGAGACGAGTAGTTTCAGTTTGTTGTACTGTCTACAGGAAGTGGGACCATATGAGTTATTTCACAGTTGTCACAGATACTACCAGATATTGTCATGCTGTCTCACTTTTGGAACACATTCTATGTAAGCCACTGGTGTGATATATTCTTGTTTTTAGTTGGACATGGTTAATTTTTCATATCGGTTTTTAGGTGCATAGCTTCAAAACCATGACTTTTGTTTTGTTTTAAATTGCCATTGCATGTGTTAGTTACCATAGCGTTTCCTTTAGTGGGGCATGATAGCATACCGGTTAGAAGGCCGGACTCTCAATCGAGAGAACCCGGTTTCAAATCCCACTGCGGTCGCTTCGAACCTTTGGAAAGTTTGATCACCCCACGTTGCCACAGTTCACTCAGCTGTATAAATGAGTACCTGGCAATACAGACAGTGGTGGATATGTGAACGAATAGCCTTCGCGCAGCAATTGCAGCGTGGCTGAATACTTCCCAAAGAAGTTGAGATGGCCTTGGAATGAACAGGTCTGCCAGGGGGTGAAGTGTAAAGCGCTTTGAGCAGTCCTATGGACTGGATACCGCGCTATATAAGAACATACCTTTACTTACTTTACTTTCCTTGGCCTCTTGGAAAATATGTCCTACAAATGCCTTTAAACTGTCACAGCATAGCATAACTAAATGACATCCTTCATAAAAATGACACCTCGTGTTTTAGAAAGATACTTCCATATATTATATCCATCAATTTCTTTTCAAGTGTAACAGTAGATGAATCATTAGTCTGTTTCCTGCACTGAATAGCTGCATGTGAGTCAGACACCATCAACTTGATGCAAAACAACCAAGTCAGCATTTACCAATTCAAGGTCTCATGTTCTATCAAGTTGTATCCGCTACTGGTGACTGGCACCTGTCGAAATCCAATGAAAACCTGCCAAAGTGGCCTGCCACTAGAAACTATAATATAAGGCTATTACAGCACAATCACAAGTTACCCTCTCCTAGGCTATTACAGCACAATCATAAGTTACCCTATCCAAGGCTATTACAGCACAATCACAAGTTACCCTATCCAAGACTATTACAGCACAATCACAAGTTACCCTATCCAAGGCTATTACAGCACAATCATAAGTTACCCTCTCCAAGGCTATTACAGCACAATCACAAGTTACCCTATCCAAGACTATTACAGCACAATCACAAGTTACCCTATCCAAGGCTATTACAGCACAATCATAAGTTACCCTATCCAATGCTATTACAGCACAATCACAAGTTAACCTATCCAAGGCTATTACAGCACAATCACAAGTTACCCTATCCAAGGCTATTACAGCACAATTACAAGTTACCCTATCCTATGACAGTACAGTCATAAGTTATCCTATCCAAGGCTATTACAGTACAATCACAAGTTACCCTATCCAAGGTTATTACAGCACAGTTATCCTATCCTATTATAGCACAATCATAAGTTATCCTATCCTGTTATAGCAGTCACAAGTTAACCTATCCAACGAAAATGTCATTTCTTTCAATGATTTTATAAAAATTACACACTCTTATTAAACCAACTACACCTATTACATAACCTGTTCATGCACTGTAGATTTGAATATGCATGAACCTGATTTGTGGAAGAACCTTTAACCTGTTTCCTTAGAAGAGATCAGATGTGGTTCACCTTTATTTGTTTTCATTGTAAACGGACCATCGTGGTCAGAATCAGGACAGTTCGATGACTATCACGGTTGGAGTTTGTCACAGTTAGATCCCAGAACCTTGCCCTTGTGTGAACTTCTGTATTATAGCCCAGTATATCAACTTACCACAGCAGGGCGTACGTTTGACAAGTTGTCCGCATCCAGGCTATAGTTCTAACTTATGATTTGTTTTATTAGAATACCGACTGATTGATGTCCATGTTATAGAAAATGTTAAAATAATAAAGTGTTTTTGCATTTCAAATGTGAAACAAATAGGTTTCATCTATGCCATTTCTATGGTAATCATACCACAAATAATAAGCAAATTAGTCATTTCAATGTTAAAATAAGTTAAATAAGCCCAGAATAAGTTTATATATGTTAATATTATAAGTGTCCATATTATAAGTGATTTAAATATTTATTTTACATTAAACAATTAAATGAACCACAATTCTTCATTCAGAAGCTACCCCGACATGTACATGCCATCTCAAAAGTCCATGTGAGTTTAGGCCTTCTCAAAAGTAATATATTAAATATGACAATATTTAACATACCATGTAATTGTAATTGTTGATGAAAAAGAGATGACATTTCCAGTTGGCAGTAATCTTACACATTGCTTGAAGTTTTGAAATTTATTACACACATTTTTTGGCAACACCCCTTACAGACAATTAAGGGATCAGTTTCGTTAAAACCTGACTGTTTGCTGGCTAGCTAAACCCAGGGTGTCCTGTGAAACTAAACAGGTTTCAACTGCCTCATTGTCTGGTTGATTTATTCAAGTCAATTCCCTTCACCAGATCTTCTTCGCAGATATATGGAAATCAACTGCCCTAGATGTCCTGAAACTGGATCTGACACATCATTGTTGATGTGGATGAGGGAGTAAGTCAAAACTATAATGGCGAGAAATGCTATTGGTTTAATTTCATTTGTGTGAATGTTTACTTCTTAAACATGTTTCATGGATGTGCACAGAAATGTCACTTGCAGTTAATTTAATAAAATGGTCATATTTTAAATCAACACTATTTAAATTAAATTAAATGGTTAACATTAATATTTACTCAAATGTGAGCATAGTAGTAATAATAAAATAACCAATATGAGCATCAAATTAATAATTATTGCTGTTACCTGAATGAACGTGTAGTACAGGGTGTATGTATAAATTGATACTAAACATGGTCTAATTTGTAAATTCTAACCACTATTTTAATTACTTTCAGAATAAAGGATTGGTGTTAAGACAGATTGAACTATCCTCCAATATGTTGTTGCATTAGGAACAAATATGTTGTTTTCTCATCAAATATTTGTTGAAAATAATTATGAGGTTTTCTCATTTCATATGGCTATTATTATTGCCGGCATCGCTGACGTCAATGGTAATCGTCTGTTGTTGTAACTGTATATGATTAATCACAGAAAGTGCCAGTCACTGCATTGCCATTGATAAAAATTAATTGCTGTCAGCTAATGACAGTAATTTGGACATAGCAAATAACAAAGCAATTTAGTATGTTACCTTCCTTTTTTGTTCCCCTTGACCATACAAATTGACCATGTAACATGATTTATGAAATACACACAGTTGCATTGCATAATGGGAAAAGTATATAAAGTTTGCTAAACAGACAATAGGATATATAATCATGATGTGAAAACAAACTGGAAAATCATCCTAGAACTCTGCCAACAGGGTGATTGTTCAAGAGAAACTGTGATGGTTAAACTATTTCTGTAATAGTGTGATAGTTCAAATGGTTTGTGATAGTTCAAGATAGTTCATCAGTTTGTACATTTGTATATAATTTTATTAGGTCACTAACTTCACAAGTAATGACTTATTCTCGTGAGCCACCCACAGTTTTTCTCTGTATTGTCATCACTTGTATTTGTGTTTTATGCTTGGGTGAATTAATTATTACATTGTTATTTTAATAACTTGTATCAGTGCTTCATTTTGAAGTTGGCATTTTTAATTTAATGTTTGTGATTTCCATCAAGCAAGTTTTTATTACATAAGAATGCAATCAAATATACTGTGCCATGATTTAGCAGCCCACGTACGTATTGTTTCTCGTGTTAACGTGACTTTAGAACACACCCGTATTCTTGTTGTTGGTATTATTATTGTTATTGTTCTTATTAATGTAACTGAAGAGTTTCTGTCTGTATTGTATCAGCCTCAATGATAACCTTTGCCTTCATATCACCATCACTGCTGCCATCAGTGCGACAAAGCCCGTCATACACGGTTTTTGTCTTCTAGCTCGACAGGCTAGTTCATGCCTTATTATGTCAATCCCGTTGGACCGTGGTCAAGTGCAGAATGGGCATGTGTGGTCAAAGGAGTCTTTGGACAGAAGCCCCACAGCAGGACATCTCCGACTCTCTTGTCCTCGCCATTGTTGTAACATGGAAACAGGTTAATGACCTGACTGATCATTGTTATGGTCAAGATGTCCTCTATAGCTCTGCAGCTTTTGTGCATTCAACTGTCAGAAATGTGATACCATGTCCTGTGTGGGGTATTAAGCAGAAACATTCATGTTATGGAAAGTAGCAAACATTTGGCCTCATTTACGGCCAATGGCTACTGGACCCACAGTCATAATTGATTCGTCCATGTCCACAACCTGGCACCGCTAGTCTGCCACAGAATGCATAATTAATTCTCCGCTGCAAGCTTCCGTTGTTGGCTGCTTCAGCTTGTGGTCATATTAGCTCAAGAATCTAATTTCTTGGTTCACCAGTTCTAGAGAATGTGTGTTCGGCCAAGCATGACGGTCAGCATTCTCTGTCCAGCAGTTGTATGTTTCTCTCACACCTCACATAGGACTGAATTATTTCTCTCAGGCTAGTTCCAGTTATGTGCCACTCCTGGTTATGTGCCACTCCTGGTTATGCGCCACTCCTTGTTATGCGCCACTCCTGGTTATGCGCCACTCCTGGTTATGTGCCACTCCTGGTTATGTGACACTCCTGGTTATGTGCCACTCCTGGTTATGCGCTACTCCTTGCATGTGGAGACAGTTTTACCTCAATCAGCCAATAGCTATCATTTGTTATATCTGCCAATTTTGCTTTACTGTGGTTTCTGTTGAGATGCAGACAGAGTCTGGCAGACAAAGATGATGTAACAATGATGTCATCATCACCATGGCATCCTCGGCAGATCCGCTCTATGTTGACTAGGCCCCTTTCTCATAGTTGTCCAGATCTCTCGGTCATCCATTGCTGTCTGTTTCTCAGATATCCAGCCCTGTATCCTCGTTTAGTAGTTGTACGAATGTCTTGTTTTGAGATCCAGATATTCTATATGTCGGTTCCCAGAATAGTGAACAGTAGACAGGTCATATTCAACATGTGGAATTAAGGTATAATGCAACAATAGTGAGTTGGAAACAGGATGAACAGAAGTGAAATACTTAGCCCCGTGATATCTTTGTTGTCTGTATGCAATGTTTACATGGCAATCAACAATGAAGACATAGCAAAACAATACTAAATAAAGGTATACAATCTTACAGGGCATACATTGGTACATGCAACAAAGAAGCTGCTAGAAGAGACATAAATTGTTTATGAGAGTATCATAATTCAACTAATGACAGTCATATCAACAGTTTAACTAAGACATTGGAAGGGACACAATAATATATAACATTTTATGATAATACACTGTATATCATTCCCATGGTTAGTGTGGCACACACCTCCGCCTCTGTATAGTATGTCCTTGTGGTCGAAACACCTCGGAGTATTGTGCAAGACTTGGGTCGGTTTGCTTCCTGGTAGACTGGTTGTAGCCCCTCTGTATGCAATACTACATACGAGTCATGACCATATGCACTAGAGGAGTGTCACATGTCTGTGGCTGATACCATGGCTGTCATCACAACTGACACAGGCTGTGGCACAGTGACACCCATGACCCATCGCCTAGGCTGCCCAGGTCATGATGACTGTCATTGTAGTTAGCCATGTGTGTCACTGTGGTTGGCCATGTGTGTCACTGTTGTGGCCATGTGTGTCACTGGTGGCCATGTGTGTCACTGTTGTGGGCATGTGTGTCACTGGTGGCCATGTGTGTCACTGTTGTGGGCATATGTGTCACTGGTGGCCATGTATGTCACTGTGGTTGGCCATGTGTGTCACTGTTGTGGCCATGTGTGTCACTGTTGTGGCCATGTGTGTCACTGTTGCAGCCATGTGTGTCACGGGTGGCCACATGTGTCACTGTTGCGGCCAAGTGTGTCACTGGTGGCCACGTGTGTCACTGTGGTTGAACATGTGTGTCACTGTTGTGGCCATGTGTGTTACTGGTAGCCACGTGTGTCACTGTGATCGGCCATGTGTGCCACTGTGGTCAGTCATGTGTGTCACTGCCAGCCATGGGTGTGACTGTGCTCAGCCACATACAAAAAGAAATAGGAAGGTCCCCAAATGTTTTCTGGCACTTTTTGTGCCAGATGACATGTATTAGTCTGACTCATACATGTAAAATGTATTGAAACTAAAATTGCCATGGCCACAGGATAACCTGTAGATTTTTTCTCACAGTTTGCTGCTAGTTTCGTGATCAACTTATTTCACAAATAAAGAAACATATAGCAACACAAATTGTAACTTTTAATGCATCTTCAAGGTCAAATATCGAAGGGTTTTTTAAATGGAAGAAAATAATGAATTCAAATATATCAAAGCAATAAATATACCAGTGACCACCATCATTATCTAGTCATCAGAAGGATAAGTCCCATCATAGTTGTTCACGTTTACTCTATTGGTGTCTGTCCTGTAACAACCACAAAGTTGGCTAAATATTTAGACCCAAGAGAAGCTTAGCTTGAACAGCGACAATCAGAAGTATGAATGACTAACCCTGTCCAATCACATTAGCGGTGCTTGTCTAGTCAGTTTTCATTAAGCTCCATTCAACCAAATTGCAACATTATCGTGATTGGCAACTTATCTCTGCAGAATTGATGTCAACTAGTCGCAGGCTAGATTACCTTCTCCCAATGGATTCCTTGGTATCTTTTGGTGGGCCAAGTCAAAATCAAAGATTGCAAAAAGAGAAACAGTCAATAGCACTCAACTGGCTGTTTTGTTACTTTTTACATTTCCATCGGAATAACAGAAAATACTTGTTGCCTGCTGATGAACTTCATTCAGACTTTGAAGCTACAAATGCCCACTTGATGTGAATTTGACAGTATTTCATTTATTTAATATAAATGCTTTTCAAATGTGTGTGCAATTTTTATACAAATACCTTTCTTAACATAATATTATGATCATAATCATGTGTTTACATATGTGAACGAACTGGTTGCCATATATATATATATACGAGTACATCTGAATAATTACACGGCAACAAAACAGATTCAGTCATTTTGTTACAGAACGTTTTCATCTACGATTTTTTATATGTAGAGCAATCATTGCTGTTGATTGAAGTTGATGGAATAGAGCTACAAGCGACAATGACTTGCAACATTAATGTTCATGGACAGACCATTGAGATGTTTGCATCATGCCTTTTTGTTAAAACAATTAATGTTACAGTGACTAATGTTACTATAAGCACAATTCATGTTACAGTAATTCATGTTAAGACAATTTATGCAATAGAAATTTATGTTACAGAAATTTTTTTTTACAGCAGTTATAGTGTTACAATAACTGATGTTAGAGCAATTAATATTGCAATAATTCATGCTAGGACCATTTTTATTATGTTAACTAAGGTAATCAGAATCTGGGGAATATATGGGCCTCATTAACATTACCACTTTCAAGTGGGAAATACCACTTTTTTGTCCCGCTTTCCCACTTTTTGGACAAAATGTCCTTTTTGGTAATTAAAAAGAAATTCTGTATTTGCTACACACGAGGCCACTCTAGGCATATTTTTAGTCTCACGTGATTTCACAATTTCTCACGCATGCCTTCGCAACAAACGAGGACAGCACATCATTCTCATGAGCTCTTTCTCGCTTTTCCTTAAGCAGACGTTCACACCTGTGGGAACAGAAGTATTGTATTATGAATAGAAGTACCTGGTCAATTACATTTAGGCAGGAAGCCCGAAAAAAAGGCGTTCATGTTTCTGTTCTCCTGGATGTTGCAACAACTTCTACACAATAGCTATGTTCGTGACACACTTTTTCGTGAGAACCTTTTGACCTCTTACTGTGTCAAGCCTTATGGGTGTGTTGATGTGTGTTAAAGGGTGTTATCAACTGGAGGTTATCCCATGAAAAGCAATGAGATTGTTGTGTGAGATTGTTTGTTGTTTATGCGGTTGCTTGCTGACATTATCACATTGGAATCTGTTTGCATGAGTGAACACATAGGCGGACTTTCACATGTAGGCCTTGCATGCACTGATGCAGGCATGGTACCAATGACCACATATCTAATTACCTGTACTAATTTGTGAGGTCATTCAAATGTATGCATGCAGACCTACAACTTTCACATGTAGGCCTAATCTGCACGCGTGTCAATTACCACATATTCGACATGTGCGGTTATTCACATGCATGTGTGCAGGGCCTACATGTGATAACCTTGCTGGCCGACAGTGTGTTGTATATTGATTTATCACAAATTCTGTCAGCCATGGCTATCAGTGCTGTTACAATCATTGTACGTCAGCAATGTCTTTTAAAAACCGTGTGTGTCATGTTTTGGGGAAGTTTTTAACTGCAAGGTTGTGATTAAGATAACACATATGGTTGATTTTTAAACAAAAATGGAAGATAGGACAGATTTTTCAATACAGAGGAGGTCTATGATTTTATACTTTAACGATATTAAATATGTCAATTTGTCAAAACAAAAGTAAAGTTACTACATTTATGTATCTATATAAATGATAAAATATGTTACAATTTAGTCATTTTTAAAATACTTTCAATTAATATATTCACACACATATATCTTTGGGGTTGTGTGTGAACGCAGTGAAGCTATTGCTTTAAATTTTTACTGTACACATTATAATAAATTGTCACTACAAAAGTGGTTTAAAGGAAACTGAGAGAAAGTGAAGAGTTTGTACCATAGACAAATATGTAATCATTAGTGTTGTAAAGATGCACGTTGTAAAGATGCACGTGAGTGATAAAATGTGTAAATGGTGAAATTTTAATGTATCTGCAAAAAGGCCAACATTGGTAGGGGCAAAACGCACAGACGGGAAGTATCGCTGAAGTGAGTCTGATAGCAAGTAAATAATGAAGCTTTGCCTCTGCATGAGAGTTTATATAATGATATAAATCTAACGTACTTGGTGAATTTCAGATAAGGGGCTGATTAATTAACAGTTCATCATTGATCTGAAAGAAGACTATAATAGTAATATATTGCAATAACTAAAATATTATATTGCAATAACTACACAATTTTCCACTGTGATTAGTGTACCAGTAATACCATAACTTAGTTAATAGGAAATAAATAATCTAAAATAAAGTTTTAATTTATTGAGACTGATTGGTGCATAATTCTGAGGACCCTGTGGTTTGCCTTTTGCGTGTACTTCTTAGAATTTTCATTCCTCAGTAAATGAAATGTGTTAATCTGGATTAACACAGATCTTCTAAGTTGTTCTCTCAGGTGAGCTGTTAATGAGAACTACGGTGCAATGTATCTCTCTAGGTTCACACATTGGGTTTGCTAGCGAGTGACTCTTGTGGGGTTTATTACACAGAACAGGAAACTGTAAAAAGTCATTTATGAGCCGCCCACTGATTCCTGGTATAAAGTGCCAACTAGTGTTTGTCACACCAGTCTGTCAGGAATTTTATTGATACCAGGTAAATTATTAGTGTTTTGGAATTAATAAAGCTTTTATTTTTTATTTAATGCATTCTAGCAAGTATTGACACTTATTTTGTTGTCTTCTGGCAACTGTCTTCTATACTGGTCATTCATTTAAATTTCTGACCACTTACAAATACACCACAAATGCCCCAGCATCCAATATATGAGCTGCTACAACAGATATCATACATAAAGTACCAGTAGTCGGAGCAACTTTAAAACATCTGTTATACACTGCATTGTTGGAACATCGCAAATATTAGACAGTTTCAGCTTTCTCAGTTTTTGCTCCCAATGTATCTGAATACTTAACGTATAGCCTATAAGTTGAAACTTATTTCATACATAGCCATGTTGTAGTTTCAAGCTATAAGTTTGAAGCAGTGAACTTGCCCATTAAGTGGGAGGTTGATCCTAACAAATGGTGGGGGGTGGGGGGGAGGTGGAGACCCCTGCCAAACACCCCCTCTAGTGTATTTTTTTTAAATTGCTGGTGTATTCCTTGTCCACTTAAGTTATAGCTGTTCTTAGATTTCTAGATTACATCGCATGTAAAACTTAAGCATGTCTTCTTTGAAATAACATCCACAAACTGACCAGTAATGTATTCACTAATGGAGGCCATTCGGTTAGTTTTTACGTATCCGTATCTCGGTGCACTACACTTATGGAGAACATGTGACTGGCAAATTCAGCTGACATCAGTGCCTATACATTACGGAACTAGCGATACGTAGTGTTAACTTATGGCTGAAACAGTCTATTGAACAACATATGTTCCATATAGCAAGAGTCCATGGTGGCATGGTTTGGGATACCTTGCAAGACCTTGGTCTGTTTTTCAGCACCAGCTAAATTACCAATCGATTGTCACATCAATTGTCTTTAAAAAAGATCTGTGATATCTGTTAGTTTACGTTATTTGTTGCTTCACCTTTTGATCCCTACCTGGACAAGGGCCCTACCTGCACAAGGGTGCTACCTGCACAAGGGCCCTACCTGCACATGGGCCCTACCTGCACAAGGGCCCTACCTGCACAAGGACGTAGGTGTTAGTTGTATTCAACTGCCATTAAAAAAATGGCTGTTCATTACAGTGATTTGGCTTTGAACATTGAATGTGATTTACATGCAGATCACCATCAATTTGGGGGTTGAAGTTGTGTATCATTATCTTGTATCATACAGCGTTATCCTACGTTATGTGTTGTTATCTTGTCCTGTGGTATCAATGCAATGAAACAATAATTAGTAGTGGCTTGCTGATTGCGTAGTGATACAGTCGTGATTACCTCTGCGCTTCTAAATGTAGAACTATTTTTACAAAAAGTTGTTGGGAAATTTGGGTGATCGCATTTGCAGAACACATTTCTAGAGAAATCTGCGCTGCAGCTGCATGAAATGTTCACATAATGGAAACAAAATGTTGCTTAATTTGTTCATAATGTTTAATAAAAATCATAGATATCTCAAGCGGCTAGGGAAATATTGTGATGGTTACTCTCAGGGAAAGACAGGCATCTATTCCCATAACTGTTAGCATGACCTGGTTTCTCTTTGTTTTGAGGGGTTTACTCATCATAACTGTTGGCGTGACCTGGTTTCTCTTTTCTTTAAGGGGTTTACTCATCATAACTGTTGGCATGACCTGGTTTCTCTTTTCTTTAAGGGGTTTACTCATCATAACTGTTGGCATGACCTGGTTTCTCTTTGCTTTAAGGGGTTTACTCATCATAACTGTTGGCATGACCTGGTTTCTCTTTGCTTTAAGGGGTTTACTAATCATAACTGTTGGAATGACCTGGTTTCTCTTTGCTTTAAGGGGTTTACTCATCATAACTGTTGGCATGACCTGGTTTCTCTTTGTTTTGAGGGGTTTACTCATCATAACTGTTGGCATGAATAAAATATTGCAGCTGATTCGATAAAGTAATTACCGCTCCTTTAAATAGTTTTTATATTGCTTTATATATATATATATATATATATATATATATATATATATATATATTACCATGGTGCTCTGTAATGTCGCCATGGTTTCAAACCATGTACATAATCCTTCAAAATAGCATCGTTTCTCTGACTTGCTGCTGTCAAATCTACTTTCATTTGCCGCAACCGTTTTGCACTTGCTGACCCCGTCTGTGCGTCACACATAATGTCTGTGATTGAACTTCAGTGAAAATCAATAAAAGTCTTATTCCCACCCACTAACAATACCTGAATGAAATGCATGTTTCCCGTTTACCTTTAACGACATCATGTACACATGTAGTCAGTGATGGCCTTTTTATTGGAATTTACTGGTAAAAACTGGCGGAAACTCAACAAACTTGGAAAAAGTGCTGACAAAAGTCTGTAAGAATGATGTTAATAGTATTCTCTCATTTAAAAAGGTTATTTTGCCAGCACACCAATCATCAGTTCAGTGATCAGTCCAGTTCAGTGATCAGTCCAGTTCAGTGATCAGTCCAGTTCAGTGATTAGCTAAGCATTCCAACCCGATCCGCTTTCTGAACAAGCACTACTTAAATGACACGCAACCTTCCTGTGTCCTGTAAATAATGACACCATCTACATCTGTTATTTTTTTTCGTTTTTTTTACCAGCAAAAACTTTATTTTGCTGGGACAGTTTATAAAAACTGGTAAGAATGTTTTTTACGTCCTTCTTTTACTGGTAAAAACTGTTAGAAACTCAGCAAATGTGGATTTTTTTGGTAAAGCTTACAAAATCCATAAAGATAATGGTAACAGTACTCACTCATTAAAAGACCAATATGCATATTTTTCAAGTTTATGTGAAACCAGATTGAATTCAGTGATCAGTTCAGTATTCAAACTCACCGGTACCTTGTAGGATGTGGTAAAAAACAAGTGTTTGGGCCTTCTGTATCAGGACTGGTTTTTCTGGCCAAAACCTGTTTTTTGGCTGGACAGCTAAAAAACCTGGTAAAATTGCAAAAACCTATCAGCATATTTGATGTAATCCAACACACACCCCCACTACCACATGAGCACTACCTAAAAAACATCCAAGCTTCCTGTTTACCTGCACACCTGTTGCATCATGAGGCAATGAGGTAAGCGCATACCCCTAGACACCTGTACACCTGTTGAATCATGAGGTAATGAGGTAAGGGCATACCCCTAGAAACCTGTCACATTTAAATATATGCTAATGAGTTGGGTATCAAGACTTGATCAATCGGTTAGACATGTGACCCTCTCTGTATGTGACCCAGGCGAGAAAAAACATGTCATTACGACCAAGCACAATGTAAAAGTGAACTTTGTTCCAGTTGTCATGGAGACCAATTATAATGGGTCTATCACAGGTTGATGTAGACAAAAACCACTGGTAATACAAGAAGACAGTAATATTGTACTAAACACCAGCACTGCCAGTCACACACTGGGATACTGTGACAAATCTTCTCAAAATCAACATATTATGCTGATTTTGCAAAGTATTGTCACACTGTCCCAGCGTGGGACTGGCTGTATATAGTTTTAATTGTGTAGCTGTCGTTAAAAGTTAGTCAAATGGCATTCACTTTCAGCTGTACAAACAAACACCCAGTTACGAGACAGTAGTAAAATAATGTGATTTTTTGCACATTTATAATGTGGATGAATGCTTCCTGCATAAATTGGAACTCACTGTGTTTGAAGGAACACGTTTGTCATGGATAGGCGTTCCATTCATCACATGTTTGAATGAGACATTATCCATGCTTGTGACTCTACTTAAATGAAACATGACCTTCAAAGTATGGACAAAGCCTGTCTGAGCTATGTTGACTAACTTTGAAGCCAGCCAGCCAGACAATCCAGTGAGAGACAAACAGACAGACATGGATGATAAAATGATCACTTTTAGCAAGCTGTGATTTGTAATAGATTGTATGGTAAATAATATATCTGTGCTATAAAGTAGTTTGTGGCTGTGTATGTCTGTCTGTCTGTCCCTTCATATCTTCGTCACTTTTGTGGCTGAACTTTTGTAGGCGTGCTCAGGCTCAGTTACGAAACAACTTACGTGGACACATGACATAGATTATGTAAACAATATTAGGTCGAAATCACATACAATTGTTTGCAATGATATGCATGTTTTCTATGATTGCTCCAAATTATGTGATCTACTTCAAACGTCCATATAAGTGAAACCAGCAGTGGTACATGATTTTGGGGGCATCCATCATGACCTTGTTGATCTGCCGTTACCATGACAACAGAGGCATCGTGACACTATGTGGATGAAGAAATGATGCTTACTTAGTGTTGCAGATTGATGCATTTTGAAACCTGTTTGCCTATATGATAATTAAAATTTAATTTTAAATACAGGGAAATGTGAAGACAGATACTGAGTGTTCACTGTAGTAGTGTACCGGGTAGCTATATTTACACTACTGGACAATTTTTTTGAATGTTTAAATTATATAAAGCCCATATTATCACCTCATGTAAACACAACCATATTCTTCTTCCCCTTAATCCCTTGCTGCAAGGGAATCACATCACAAATTCTTTCCCACACTCAAAGACTTCTCTTTATCTCTCAATCTTCTGCCCTTTTTTCACTCATCTTCAGTCCCTTTCTCCCACTCATCTTCAGCCCCTTTCTCCCACTCGTATTCAGTCCCTTTCTCCCACTCATCTTCAGTCCCTTTCTCCCACTCATCTTCAGTCCCTTTCTCCCACTCATCTTCAGTCCCTTTCTCCCACTCATCTTCAGTCCCTTTCTCCCACTCATCTTCAGTCCCTTTCTCCCACTCATCTTCAGTCCCTTTCTCCCACTCATCTTCAGTCCCTTTCTCCCACTCATCTTCAGTCCCTTTCTCCCACTCATCTTCAGTACCTTTCTCCCACTCATCTTCAGCCCCTTTCTCCCACTCATCTTCAATCCCTTTCTCCCACTCATCTTCAGTCCCTTTCTCCCACTCATCTTCAGTCCCTTTCTCCCACTCATCTTCAGCCCCTTTCTCCCACTCTCTACTGTCCTCATCTGCCTTTTCCAGGTCTCTCTTCACGCTATGTAGAATAATGTAATCATGGCACAGAATATGCCGATAACTAATGTAAACAGTCATGTTAAGGGCAAATTATGTATTTATTATAATGAAGACCCAGGTCTGGAATGAAAGACGTGTTCCAAGACTTGCAAAATGTAGTTCTGGTTTTGAGAGAAATTAGGATTGTAGGATTTGTTCCTATCTAATGTGTGTAAATTAATCATGATATAGTTTTGATTAACAACTAATTCTGGATACCTCAATTAGGTTTTTCTGTAAGTTATCTAATCTGCACTGGATTAACTCTTCCTACAGTAGATAATCTTAGATTAACTTGGATAAGAGATTAATGACTGGTGCACAGGTTTTATATTCATAGGACTGATAACCTTTACTCTGGGTCTGTTTATGGACCATCAGCTACGCGTTAAAAAATAAAACCAAAATAAAAATGTTAGACAATATTATATTCAGTTTGGCTAAAAAAAAATATAAAATATTTTAATAGTTTTTTCTGGTGACTATAAATTTGCACAAATTAGCTAGCATGGGATAGTGGATAGATATGTTCGATTTTCTGCGAAATTAATCTGAAATAAGGGCACAAATTATAATTGAATAAGGAGCTTTAACATTTTCTGACATCCAAAAGTACAGTGCACTAACAAAGGAAGTACAGTGCACTAACAAAGGAAGTACAGTGCACTAACAAAGGAAGTACAGTGTACTAACAAAGGAAGTACCGTGCACTAACAAAGGAAGTACAGTGCACTAACAAAGGAAGTACAGTGCACTAACAAAGGAAGTACAGTGTACTAACAAAGGAAGTACCGTGCACTAACAAAGGAAGTACAGTGCACTAACAAAGGAAGTACAGTGCACTAACAAAGGAAGTACAGTGCACTAACAAAGGAAGTACAGTGCACTAACAAAGGAAGTACAGTGCACTAACAAAGGAAGTACAGTGCACTAACAAAGGAAGTACAGTGCACTAACAAAGGAAGTACAGTGCACTAACAAAGGAAGTACAGTGCACTAACAAAGGAAGTACCGTGCACTAACAAAGGAAGTACAGTGCACTAACAAAGGAAGTACAGCGTATTAACAAAGCATATCAGAGACGAAACTGTTATAAGTATAAAGCAACTCAGAGAAAAGACATTTTCACTTTTAATGCAATCAATTAATTACGGCAATTCAAAAACACAGTATAAAACCACTTGCAACTTTTTACATACAGCAGGCATGTTCATTAAAATACTGGCAATACAGTTATACGTATACATACAATACAAATGTTACAATGTTCTTATGATTCATATAGACAGTTTTCACATGCACATTTATACTATGATCATTGAACTGTCAAGTACTTTTGAACTGTTGAGTACTTGACTGTGACGGGCTACACCCTTGGTATCATAAATAATGTTACAAGAAATCAGCCTTTTGATGACCAACGACTTAACACATCTCAACAGCTGCATCGGAGAAACACTGACTTCGCCCCAACATCACTATCCTGAAATCTACTACAGCTGCATTGGCTCCAAACAGTTCCCAACAATTCAGGGTGGCAGCCCTGTCGCCCCCAAGCATGTTGCTACCCCAGTAATATAGCAGATCAGCAACGATGTCAGATAATTAATTCTATCGGGTAGCGATACATTGGACATCCTCTCTGATTATGCCATGCTTGCATCCAGATTAATAATACAACTGTTGCCACATTTATACCACGATTATCTGGAAATAACATTCCACCGTCATATAGGAACGAACCACATCATTAGAAATGACAACATCATATAAAAACTTCCATCTTGAGCATTTCAACATCCGACAATTTTTTATATATACTGTCTCAAAATCCCTTTCATACAGTCTCCTCATGAAAATAAATACTCCTGAAAATAAATAGTCCTCAATTCGTGGTATATCCTGAATGAGATCAAAACCTAGACTCTCCACGTTGCCTGAACACATTTATCACCACATGTAGATCATATTCATGTGACATGGTTCACATCAAAGTTGTTGTCACTCATTTTATAAAAGTGCACTCATGGAAGGACATACAAGAAGCTGATGGGACAGCATAGGTCTAGTGGATCTTTTGCCGAATGTCACCATTAACTAAAGAGTCACTGTGGTGATATTGACTCTGGATTCGACTACGCAGATTCTGGAGACTGTCTGAGTCGATAAAGTCCAGTAAGTCCCAGAGTGCATTGCGTCGATTGTGGAAGCGTTCACTCTGGATGACATCGAGACGGTCGATGAATCGTTTCGCGTCTTCCTCACTCAGCGAACACAGGCAGTACTGCTTCAACTCATGCACAGTCGCTGGCGTCACACCCTCGAAGATGTCTGCCAGCGCGTTGCGTCGACCCTGACGCGGTGTGCCACTTGACATATCGGCCTGTGTGTCACCTGTCATTGGGTTGTCACCGTTTGCCATTGTTGATGTCAGCTTTGGACTTTTGCGAAATTCTGCAGAAGAAGATTAGAACAAATTTACAACATTGCAGTAACTAGATACATAAATATCACGGAGTGTCGGTTTGATCATCAAGGATATATACAACACAGCAAAAGTGTTGTAGAGTCTACAGCATCAGTTTAAAATCAAAAGAATTTTTTTTTATAAACAAACAAGCTTCACTGTAAAGATCTACAAAACCACATGCTCAAATTGATTTGGATAAGATTAGAAGAAATGGTTATGTTGCTACCTTAAGTTTATGACAAGACTACTACAAATACACACACACCCCAGTGGGTTTATAGCAACTCAGACCAGTAGAAACCTGTCAGCAACAACTGAGCTGATTAAACAGCTAATCAGACAGCTACAGAGTAGTTGACACAACAAGAACCATGGCAACTGGTTGGTCCAATAACATAATTAAAAAAATCCCTTTTCAACCTTGAAATATGTGTCAATACTGTGAACAACAAAGCAGACAGGTTAGCAAACAGGTCATTAACCTAATGCTAGTCACCACTAACTGCCAGCAATTAAGAGCAGCAAGGATATGTGTAGTTGGGTAAGCATACACAAATAGTCAACACAATTGTAACCCTTCAAAAAAATCTGACAGGCCAAGGAATTGCTTCATTAATAAGTCATTGTGAGACATCAGGAAAACTGACAGATCAGGAGTTGCTTCATTAATGAGTCACTGCAATAAACTGTCAATTGCGCATCAATGACACATTTAATGTGACCACATCAGAGTGTTGTGATCAGTCATGTGTGACTAAACTGCAGGCAATGACTCCGTTCACCCATGTGTGACTGGCTTGAAGCAAATCAGCCATGTGTAACTAGCCTGAAGCAATGAAGCAAGTCAGCCTTGAGTGGCTGGCCTGTAGAAATTATGGGCATTGAGTTCTACCAGACAGCAGCACAAAAGAGTGATTGCAATGACTTGTATGACAGCCAGTGTGTAGAAGCCATCATGTCATTAGGAGCAGTACTGTGACTGTCTGCAATTTCTACATTTTGGTCCCCCCAAAAATAAAAATTCAATATATCTGGAAATATCAGTGATTGTAGCTGCCCAGAGCACCCACCTTAGTCCACTTTATCAGCACAATCTAACCCTTTCATACGTGTCCTTACATGTGTTCTCAAGACAGCACTATCACAATTCTCTATAGATCTGGTATCTCATATAGTGTGTCTGCTTTAGATAGATGTTCTGTACCATGTCTGGTACTTGTGCTACTACTAAGTCTGATACAAAATTAATCAAGCAAGGTGTACTATGTGAGTCGGATGTCATTCAATCGTACTCTACTACTGAATGTCTACATTCCCGTCTCTCGTTATATGATCCAGTGTTTATGGTCATATTACCAGACCAATCAACATCTAGTACATCACACAAAAAGGCAACATCTAGTATATCACATAAACAGACCAATTAACATCAAGTACAACCATCGTAACCATGGTAGTTATGCATAACATTCCTGGTTATGGTGGTACATGTGTCACTAGTGTATCCAGAAATGAGTCACTCTTGCCAATATTGGCTATGTATAATTAAAATAATTGTATAATTATTTAATGCGCAACCACAGACACACCTGCCAACAGACTAGGTAGTGAACACTACAACATATGGCAGAAGGCACAGGTAATTACTGTCTACAACACCTGGACCACAAGTATCGTCTGAGCCGCACTGACTGGTCATTAACCTGCCATAGCAGAAACACAGTTCCTAAGTACTGCAGAATGTATAGTTTATTGGGAGAACCATTTGTTGTATGCCATACACAGCTTGAGGGGGCGGATGAATGGAGGAGGCCCAAACCAGACAGTGTATATATTTTGAACCCTTGTTCAGTTTGCTTCCCTCTAACTGTGATATACATTTATTACCGAAGACAACACATGTTTGTTAAAATATACATTTTAGCTACGATATATATTCAATAAATACTCACTTGAACAAAATACTTAGTACTTATTGACCTTGGATCCAAATAATTACAGCCCTGAGCAAAGGGCGGGTGGAAAGAAGGATGAATGACTGGAGGGAAGAAATTGGGATGCATGTCTGCTTAGGGAGAGAATGAAAAAAACTAAATGATGTGGGCAGGTCAGTTGGTGCGAGTGGAGGCCGGCCGACTACCAAACAGAGCAGAGGCGATGAAACAAGGGGGCAATCACATTAAGATAGGAAGACTGTGTTAAGAGAGATATGGGAAATTAGAAACGACAGAGGAAGACAAAAAAGCTACTGATAGAGAGCAAAATAGAAAAGAACAACAGCAGAATTTATATAAAAGGAACTACTGGGAAAACACTGAGACTCGGCTCATGTTCATAATCAAGTTCATATATCTGAAGATTGGTTTTATGAAATTAGAAAATGTTTAGAATGACTAGAATTACTGAAATATCTACATGAAGCCTGAATACAGCATAGATCTGTAGCTCCACTGGTTCTACTAGTCCCAAGTAAACAACCATTTACCGACTGGTTGAGTTATAAGGAACAAGGAAGTATTGTCATATCAGGCTGCTTTTTAACCTGTATCAGGCATATCTGCTGTATACATTCCATACTGTTACAATAACACATGGGCATGAAACAGCTGATTGCCCCTAGGGTCATGATCAAGGCATTAGGTAATTGCTAACAAAGTAGACTACGTTGTCTGTGCCCTCTGGACATCACTGTAGCCCCAAGCCCATTGTATCAATATTATATCAGTAGGCCTTGCTGGAGAATAGTCAGTACCCTAGTAACATAGACAGTATACTTGTTTTGCAACATTCCTGGCAACACCTCACCTGCATTGGCTGCATACCACAAATACTCCAATACATACAAACACATGTATGAATCATACAAAGTGGTCTAGATAACAGCCATACATAGTGGCTTAGACACTGACCTGCCCATTCACGCATACCTCCCACAACTTCTGCTACCTGCGCAGATGTCAACCTTTCACCGTAGCAGAGTTAGCACATTCTTCCCACAAATTATGTGCTATGCACAGATGCTAACCTTCCACCAGCGTATCCTAGTGGGCGTTTACTTTCCACAACTTGGACCAGTGCTATGCATGGAAGCCAATCTTTCACCAGCACTGTGGTGGGGGGGGGCGCACTCAAGACTGAACAGCCACTGACATCTGCCAGACTGCTGAGAATTACTGTAGTGTCCCTGAGGGTTGGCTGGTTGCAGGATGTTGGGTAATAGTGATGGGACACAATGATGTAATAAACCAGTCTCCATGCAGCTCCATACACCATGACTGACTCCACTGTCTGTACATGGCATAAGTCATGCACGTCTGTCTGTATCGTCTGTCTGTATAGGTAGCACACAAATTACTCATGTACACTGTATATGTTGTGAATAAAAAAGTATCCATGTAAAATGCCTGTGTTGTGAATACCAAACGAGACGGCAGTAGAATGAATAACTGACTTATGTGGTAATGGCATCATGTGGTTCAAGAAATTAGCATGCTGGAAAGTAGTAAGTGTTTCTTTTTTGTGGCAACGGAATTACATTTTGAACTTACATAAATGATTGAGGTTAATGGGTGTGACCCCACTCTAGATGTTACTCGCCAACTCCACAACAAATTGAATTAACAAGACACCTGCAGAGTTTGGTATACAGATGAATAAGACATGACGTCATGACTCCACACTACCAATTATGATAGATGACATAAGATCACTTCTCCACAATCAGCACCGGAAACATGTCAGATCCCAGACTTAGACCTTAGACTTAGTCAATCTCCCAGACTCCAGCCGTCCAGGACAGGGTTAACCTCAAGACAATTACTTAGTGAATTTAATGGCTGATTCAAAGCGAAACTGGAAGACGGAAGACGGGTTATAGGTGTAACACATGACTCATGGTCATGGTTCACAAGTAGTTTTTTATTTAAGACCAATGCGAAACTGAAAGAAAAATAACACTTGATGTGAATACTAGTCTTGGTTTCACAAGTTTAAGAAAAATAGATCTGGTTCCCAATATTGTCTAAATCTCAAATCTTATAATAGTTATACTATATATGTGCAAATACAAAATGTGTACTACGATTTCACGGAAGAAAAGTACCTCCTATACCCTTTCCAGAACTGTATTAACTTGATATTGCAACAGTGGGGCCTCTTGGATACGAAACCATATTTGTTATATTTTAATACTGTTGTTTCTAACTACAAATGGGTTGTAGTACAGACACTACTGTTATTACTTTTTACTGATTCATAAGCTTCTATTATGAGCCAGAAGGCTCCCTGCCCTAAACCCTTTCAAGGTATGATTAATTTATATATTACTATTAATGGGGTGTCAGTAAAACCACTTCACGTCAATTAACTAGGTATTAATTTAGAAGTATGCTATATATGCTATATACTGAGATATTGTTTTGGATCTGGTTGCTTGGTACCGAGTTTGTTTGACTCGGTCTCAGAGCTTGTGACAGTTGTGTCAATCATCGTCAGTCAACTATCGTCATCAATGTTTATTTTACGAAATAAATTATTAGAAATGACATACATACAAAAACATAGCTTTGGAATATATACCCGCTGCCGTTGGGCTTGAGTAAGGACACCCTGAAGGCTGACCCCTTGACTTGGCCTTGCCTTAGTCTTAGAGGCTTGACTGACAAAGTCTAACACAGCTGAGACAAAGAAATTGGCGTGTAGCATATACGACATGAACGAATTACAACTTCACTGATCAAAACCACATATAAACGCTATACATACCTTCCGAAAATGTTCTATCCACGTTAGAGCAATCCACAACTGTTCGCGCCCGTTGCTGTAGCTAGTTGACTCACGTCTGTCCACGCCTTTCTAGTCGATGTGTATTTGAACTGTAGCCGAGTAGCTTTGTCAGCTTTGAACTCCCGAGCAGCCAATGAGGTACGAGGTCATTCCCCTACCGGTGTCGTCATCGCACGCGCGGTCTGGTGGTCGACCCACTCAGCAGAATGACGTCAGGCAGGTTCCTGTAACGACCAATCGCCGAACAGGATGCATGTGTTGAGCGGCGGGGGTCGTGTCAGAAACGGGTATCTGATTACAAATACCGCTGATTGCCTAAGCAAGTATTGTAACTGACTCCTGGGATAACATGGAGGAATGTATACATGTATAATTTATTCCCATTTATCGGGAGGAGAGACGCCGACATAATTATATAGGTGGCAACCGATCTTGCCTCTATGGGGATGCTAGATGATGCAGGGGAGGGTCAAACAAAGGGGCCGTATATGATCAGGTAATATACATGTAGTCTATGATGTGAGCCAGCGCGTATCTCAGCGCGACATAAAGACCCATGTTTTCATAAGTCAGACACGTCAATGTCACAATGTTTATACATGAAACCGAATCCATTTAAGATAATATAAGATAAGATAAAATGTATTGCCATGTGTAATCATTGCAGTAATACAATAAAAACACTGGAACGTATAACGATGTTGGGTCGTACTATAACGTAGACATGACAATACACTCACATGCAGCAAACGGTATGAAAACAAACTAACATCATGCACAGTAAATGCACTCTTAAGAATACAATCTTGACCTTGACTATGTTGTTATAACCAGCTAAAAAAACAGTACTTTGGTCCCAATAAGGATGTCGTCTAGAACCCGAATCTATAAGTTGAATCGCGTATCAGGCGGGTGGTCGAGTCTAGCGTTAGGCCTACCATATGTAATTGTAATGTTTCTTCTGCGTAATTTTATATTATATGCCCGATGCCCGAACTCAAACATAGGGCCTAATGTTTGATTCTTTGTAATACATTTGTGAAATCTTTGGGCATTTGTTTGGGCGGTTTACATTTTATTTGGTTTCACTTTGTGGAAGATAATGTAGTCAAGTCGACGTCAGAGGTAGGTGGGTGGTTGTTCTTGACGAGAGAAGGTCAAAATATGGTGGCAGAAATGGTGGGCCAATGTTTCGGCTTAGGACAGCCGTGAAAGACGGACGTTTCGGCCAGAGCCAGTCAGTTTGCCAACAACTAACATCGGGGTAACTGAACTCAGGGGTACGTACAACGATCGAGGTCAACCCAATCAACGTATGACGTGTTTCAACTTATATAGCGTAAGCTACCAGGTGAAATGTTAAAATCCTAAATGCAATATACTTAACTATAAATTATGTCAAAATAAAATTGATTAACTAAAATGTGCCCTCGACCGAAATACCCTAGTATAGGCTCGTTCTATAATTAAAACATTATTCTCCTGTCAGCAATAGCTACAGCTTCCTTTTAATTACTACTACTCTACCACACTTCCACTAATCTGACTATAATCGAGCTGGCGTGTGTATGTACGCACGCACGCACGCACGCACGCACGCACGAATGTATTTTATATGCTACTCTTAGCCTCTTTGCATATGGGGCGCCAAACTTCCAGGGTTCATATACAACCCCACGAACGAGCTGTAACGTTATTCTTTTTTTTTCTCGAAATTCACCCCACTATTACCTACAAACAATCAAATTACCCTTCCTTGTTATTACATATAATTGTTCGTAACGCTGTGCGAAACATTACGTACAGCTGTTCGCAACGCCGTGCGTCTTTTCTTTCTAAGACCGCGCCCAGTATAATTATCAAATAAAGAACCAGTAATTATACGAGAGCGCGTGCGGTACTGCCCCACCCAAACGTCAAACTCCGTCGAACTGGTGACGTCATTATTATTGTAGTAATCGCCTTGCTGTGATCTGTGGTCAGCCTAACCGCCTGCGTTTGACCTGACATTAGCTGCTACACATGACCGGTCCAATTCCGGGCAATTAAATAATTAATTCTTGGTTTATGGTGTAAATACTGGGAAATACATTGCAATTTACCCGGAAATGTGTCATAAATGTCACCATACGGTTCCGTAAAACGTGTTTATCTTTAATAGTAACAATTGTAATTACCAGTGAGTGTGATTAGAGCGAGTTTGCTGATCATTTGCGGATTTTGGGACTTATATTTCATTATTCAATAAAGGTACAACAACTTATCATTTGTATTTCAAAAAGGGGGATTCGTGCGAACCCCCACCCGAGGACGTTCATGTAAACTGTAACTGTCCTAATACACTGACCGCTGAAATGTGTTTTAAATGACCCCTGGGTTTAATATAATTAGACTGTTATATGTTTATGAACCTTGCCATTCAGTACATTCCCTTGCCACTCAGTGCATTCCCTTGCCATTCAGTACATTTCCTTGCCATCTACTGCATTCCCTTGCCATTCAGTACATTCCCTTGCCATTCAGTGCATTCCCTTGCCATTCAACACATTCCCTTGTCATTCAGTGCATTCCGTTGCCATTCAGTGCATTCCCTTGCCATTCAGTGCATTCCCTTGTCATTCAGTGCATTCCCTTGCCATTCAGTACATTCCCTTGCCATTCAGTACATTCCCTTGTCATTCAGTACATTCCCTTGTCATTCGGTACATTACCTTGCCATTCAGTACATTCCCTTGCCATTCAGTACATTCCCTTGTCATTCAGTACATTCCCTTGTCATTCAGTACATTACCTTGCCATTCAGTACATTCCCTTGCCATTCAGTACATTCCCTTGTCATTCAGTGCACCCCCTTGCCATTCAACACATTCCCTTGCCAGTGCATTCCCTTGTCATTCAGTACATTCCATTGCCATTCAGTACATTCACTTGCCATTCAGTGCATTCCCTTGTCATTCATTACATTCCATTGCCATTCAGTACATTCCCTTGCCATTCAACAAATTCCCTTGTCATTCAGTACATTCCCTTGCCATTCAGTACATTCCCTTGCCATTCAACACATTCCCTTGCCATTCAGTACATTCCCTTGCCATTCAGTACATTCCCTCGCCATTCAGTACATTCCCTTGCCATTCAACACATTCCATTGCCATTCAGTACATTCCCTTGCCATTCAACACATTCCCTTGTCATTCAGTGCATTCCCTTGTCATTCAGTACATTCCCTTGTCATTCAACACATTCCCTTGCCATTCAGTACATTCCCTTGCCATTCAACACATTCCCTTGCCATTCAGTGCATTCCCTTGCCATTCAGTACTTTCCCTTGCCATTCAACACATTCCTTGCCATTCAGTACATTCCCTTGCCATTCAACACATTCCATTGCCATTCAATACATTCCCTTGCCATTCAACATATTCCCTTGTCATTCGGTGCATTCCCTTGTCATTCAGTACATTCCCTTGCCATTCAACACATTCCCTTGCCATTCAGTGCATTCCCTTGCCATTCAGTACATTCCCTTGCCATTCAACACATTCCCTTGCCATTCAGTGCATTCCTTTGTCATTCAGTACATTCCCTTGTCATTCAACACATTCCCTTGCCATTCAGTGCATTCCTTTGTCATTCAGTACATTCCCTTGTCATTCAACACATTCCCTTGCCATTCAGTACATTCCCTTGCCATTCAGTGCACCCCCTTGCCATTCAACACATTCCCTTGCCATTCAGAACATCCCCTTGCCACTCAGTACATTCCCTTGCCATTCAGTACATTCCATTGCCATTCAGTACATTCCCTTGCCATTCAGTACATTCCCTTGTCATTCAGTACATTCCCTTGCCATTCAGTACATTCCCTTGTCATTCAGTACATTCCCTTGCCATTCAGTACATTCCCTTGCCATTCAGTACATCCCCTTGCCATTCAGTGCATTTCGTTGCCATTCAGTACTGTCCCGTGTCATTCAGTGCATTCCCTTGCCATTCAAGTGCATTCCCTTGCCGTCAGTACAGTCCCGTGTCATTCAGTGAATTCCCTTGCCATTCAGTACAGTCCCGTGTCATTCAGTACATACCCTTGCCATTCACTACATTCGCGAGCAGCTGGCGACAATTTCCAGTGTCTGGACAAAACATATCGTTCAGAAGATCACGCAATGAGCGCATCATTAGCATCCGTAAAATTCCGCTCCCACCTCGTGAAATGTAAACATGGTATTCGCCCCGAAACATTAAAATTAATCAGATAAATGTCATACTTTAAGCTTTTATTTCTGAAGTATCCCGTGTTAATACGGATTTGTTTCACATGGGAAAATCGTGACAAAGCACATATTTTCTTGTGCTCATCACCTTGCCTTGCCTTGCCTTGCCTTGCCTTGCCTTGTCTTGCTTTGCCTTGCCTTGCCTTGCCTTTCCTTACCTTAGTTCTGTCTTTGGCCACCTGTTTGACTTCAATCCACGTCTTCCACCCCAGTTCTTGTTTTTTTCCTACGGTTTTTCGCCAGGTTGTTTTGGGACCACCCACTCTCCGTTTCCCTTCAGGTGTCCGTGTCAAAGCCGCCCGGCCGTGGATGTCTTCTTTCTTTCTGAGTATAATGTCCACTTCTTCTTCTCATCTTTATTTCTATGATTTTGATCTTTTCTTCTATAACTTGGTTTATTCAGGGTATCTTTAGTTGACATAACATACGGCCATCTATAACTTTCACGATCCTCCTTAGACACTACAATAGGAATGTGTCCCGTCTCCGGTGGTCACTTTTACACGTGTTCATCACACAAGTACACAATCGAATGTGTTCATCACACAAGTACACACTCGAATGTGTTCATCACACAAGTACACAATCGAATGTGTTCATCACACAAGTACACAATCGAATGTGTTCATCACACAAGTGTACAATCGAATATGTCCATCACACAAGTAAACAATCGAATGTGTTCATCACAAAAGTATACGATCGAATGTGTTCATCACACAAGTATACAGTCGAATGTGTTCATCACACAAGTATACAATCGAATGTGTTCATCACAAAAGTATACAATCGAATGATAAACGGTCGAAAAAAAATGGGCTGTATTATTCCTAAAATACTTTTGGTACTGGACAGATTTCCGACAAAACTTTGCAGATTTTGTTTGATGTAGGCAAACAACTGGTTTACTCACAGCTAAAATGACAACGCAATAAGCACAACCACGTGGACACATTCTGAAAATTATTGAACTAAAACGAAATGTCAACACAATACTGGATTGTTGCGCGATAAATGTACGTCACGGAGTGGTTAATAATGTATATGTTGGCTTGTTTGATTAAACAAGTAACAAACATGTTATATGTAATATAGTGCATCCCGTTATTAAAAATTCAGCAACAAAAGGGACACCACGTTACAGGTAATTGCGGTTGGGTTCAACTTCAAGGGCCATAGTACGAATTAAGTCGTGCGATATAAAAGCACTAAATGACATCAAATTCTAAAGCCAGGACGGCGCTGTGTCGCCTACGGGCTAGACAGACCGCCTTCATCCCCAATGGAAACAGTTGCGATAATAAACAACCACAACTAATAATGATTTAACATATGTTAATCAATTTCGCACTAAACGCATATCAGTGACGGGGCAACTGTAGGTATGGACAAAACATCGCTTGTTATTCTCATGCTGCTGTTCATAATTGCTGTTACCCTAGAGTATGAAGCCCAAGCGCTTACATCTGATCTGACCTCGCAGGGGAAACGGAACCACTTGTCGAGCAATGAATAACGGCGCTGGGCAAGCGAGGCTTCGGCTGGTCTGGTGCGCAGTGCATGTTGTACGAGTCAGTCGCTAGCATATGACGCAACATTGCAATGATTTGTATTCATACTATTATGACCAAACTATTGTTCTTTTGTACAATTTGTGTTGCGTGTTCATTGTTCCTTTGACGCGCACAGTGACGGCTGTAGACACACGCAACTTGTGTTGATGCAATTATTTGCTCATTAATATTTTACTGCTATAGGCTGGCTATTACAACGGACACACACTGGGTCACTGACTACGGTTTGTGGTATCGGTATTGCACTATAACATTGTTTTATTTCACCATATAGGGTTTAACTCTATGGGGGACATATTTTACTCCACACAGTGCTTGTATGTGGTTTTTATTAAAAATACTAAACCAGGTTTTCACTTCCCGTTGATTCGCATCGTTTTGTTATGTATTTGAGTTGTCTGGGTAACGGCTTCAATCGTTAATCTTCATTAATGCACACACTGGGCAGTTGCCTGTGTTCTACACCCCTCGTAATGTCATCCATAATTTCACACATTAAGTCATGTGTTATATGACACCGGTTCTATGGGAAAAAAATATTAAACACGTCTTAATTTGGCTACGAAATGACTTGTACACTGTATTAGTGTAAGTATGTAGTATGACTTTGAGCACCAGCTTTTTCGGTGTGCACCGAAATAATTATAATTACAAAATAATTTATAAGTTAGCATATTCAACAGTACAAGAAACCATTTAACAACATAAGCTGGAATCACTCGAGCGTGACATGAACAACGGGCGGCGTCTTGCATGACCGACTACAGTCACCAGCAGGTGTAACATATGCAGCCAGCCTTGAGGCTTTTGTACCATTTTAATGCGATAAAGACGGGAACGGTGCATGTTTTTCAGGAAATGTGGATCAGTGCCTGTGGGAAACTTCTCCGTGAAAAAAAACACGGTTGTTCGTTAATAAGATTGCAACACATTATCTACCGACCGTGTTAATGCTGGCTGTGTGAATATGGTTAACACATACAAATTGGCAGATCTGTGTCTGACAAAAAGGGCGAGCTGAGCTGAGCTACATATCAATGAAAATGTGTTGAACTTTCGATAGGGCAATGGCTTCCTTGTCTACTTGTCATGTGGAGCTTAATCGGTTATTTGGGTTGTATGTTTTAAAGGAGTCGTGTATGTACAGTACACTGAATTAGTGATTATGATGTAAAGCTGGCTAACACAACCCACCTGGGAAGCCTGTTAATTTGTTAACATGTTAACCTCTAATGGAATTCCCCAACGTCACATAATATAGTACATCAGGTGCTTCATTAAGAAGTAATAGTTGACATATCTGATTAAATGCTGATGCCGCAGAGACTAATCTAGTAGAGGAATTCCCAGGCACCAGGTACGGCGCCAACGTAATTTGTTTTACTTTTCTGTTGTGAAATCAATCGTATTATCCAGTATTTATTGCATGTTTATAATATTGATACTGTAGCTTTAATTATGTCTGTTCTGTTACCAGGACACATTTTATGTTAGGTTTTATGTATATGTATAATATATATATATATATATATATATATATATATATATATATATATATATATATATATATATATATATATATATATATATATATATATATACATAAACCTAACATAAAATAAACCTAACATAACATATATATATATATATATATATATATATATATATATATATATATATATATATATATATATATATATATATATATAATACATATACATAAAATGTGTCCTGGTAACAGAACAGACATAATTAAAGCTACAGTATCAATATTATATTATATTATATATATATATATATATACGTATATATATATATATATATATATATATATATATATATATATATATATATATATATATATATATATATATATATACTCACACACATACATCTATACGTGCGTGCGTGCGGGTGTAAGGTTTTTGTCAGTTTTGTTTTGGGTTAACTATGACCATTTACAAATACTGTAGATGAGGAACATTGCTACATAGACTAAATAGGCTTCGAACTGGATGTTTTGTTTTAAAACAATATTCCTGTAATGAAATTACACAATATGAAAAACTGTGACTAAGCATTGTCTCGATGTAACATGAAACCGCTACAATGGATATTCCCATGAATCATACTGGGAGAGAATAGGAAATTGTTCATGAACTGCCAGCGAGAGTTTTCGAGAGCTGCCCTTCCGTTCCGCACCAGCTCACATATGAATGATCACAGTTCGCTACGTATTCGTTACACATGTTATCACGAAGAAACATTGTTGAGAAACCAGACGTTACTCACCGCCACTGCGGTTTGTGGCATACGTAGTAGACGTACGACCCCCCCCCCTCCCCCCTCCCCCGCCGTCCGTACAACCCGCGACTACTATCGATTCGACATGGGTTGGACCAACTAGTATGATCGGTGTGATGTGATATGCTTGTTAGGACTATAAGTGTACATTATGATGCAACGTACATTTGTTGCCTAGTTTTGGGGACAGTTATTGCTCATTCTGCGTCGTTCATTAAGACCTGAAAACCGGATAGGGAATGTGGATAAGTACAGTGTAGCCCAATATATGGAAACAACTGCTAATACGGGTGTATGCAGTGCTGTGTACACTCTTGTCGTAAACATTCTGACACACAGTATTCATTATAGACCCGTGGTTACTACAGTAACGTCATTAAAACACAGTCGTCAGAACATCATCGTCGAAAATGCAGGCGGAAGGAACTAAAGTGTTTTGATCCATTACAGTTATATGATGTTTGTGACATTTAGGCAGAAAACTAATTCCATTGCGACAGCACAATAATGTACGACTTGTAATAATCCTTCCATCCATCACGTCGGCCACTGGTTTCGACCTCTGCTGGCCCCAGCCATCTGTGTTCGGGCAGTGCTGTCGTTGTTTGCAGCACGCAGCTCTCCGTGCTGCAGCCAAAGTCGTCCCCTAAACAGTCGCTAAATGTAAATGATGATCTGCCTGGGCTTATTCTTCCTTCTTCCTCGCATCATATGTGTGTAAATTGACTCATTTCATGCAGTTATTCTTAGCATAAAATATACCTTATTGATCGTTCTACGTTGACATTTATGATGGTACAAAACCATCGTAAACTGCAAACCGTAGGCTCTATAGGCACGCATGCACATATAGGCTATACGCACGCACGCACGCACGCACGCACACACTTGTATTTGTAAAGCAACATACATAATTATGTATTATAAAAACGAACACTTCCTATGATCCATTAGACTCGTTAGAATTTTATATTCAAGAGAAATGTAAATTTCCATCCGACGTTAAGTGTGTTAAATGGCCCGTGGCGCTATTGCGTTGATGTAATACTGAATTATACTGCATTAGTCATTTGTGACCGACGTAGGATGAAAGACAGACATGTCCTTCAAATTACAGCGTCTGTGCGTGGTTCTCCTGCGGTTCTCCCGGGGTTCTCCCGTGGTACTCCCGTGGTTCTCCTGCGGTTCTCCCGTGGTACTCCCGTGGTTCTCCCGTGGTTCACCCGTGGTACTCCCGTGGTTCTTCTGTGGTTTCTTTGTTTGTTCCTGGTATGTCGATGTGCTGATGCACTTTGGACCTCTAAAGAAAATGTTATGTTTAACTCGACGAAACCGTGCACCGATGGAGGAACATTCAACTGACCGGGGATAATAGATCGTGTGCTCTGTGTAAATTCCATGCGTGATAACATCAAGTGAATGGTATTACTCGGGACATAGAGACCACAGTAGTAGGTCTACATGTCTAATAATACTATATTGTACATGGCAGAAACACGGTTGTAACAGTCATGTCGTTGTTTGGCGGGATAACACTTAAATGAGAGTATTACATGTTGTAATGAATTCAGGGAAGAAACTTTAGTAAGTACCAAAGCAAATAAGTAAGTAATGAATTAAACTCTGTCCAGACACATGATCTAATGTAACCGTCTTCAAAGCAGTAATGCTGTTGTTCAGTTGTTCACAGTCGACTACTGATCTATGTGTTCCTGTTGTCACATGTTGTCACATGTTCTCCGTCTGGTCTGTATTGTTGTCATCGCTTTGTTGTAATAAGTAATGCGACTGACACTACTACTCTCAAGTCTCAAGTAGTTATACTCCAAACAGCCCAATCTTGAGCTAACGCAGGAGTTTGGACCAACGGCTTTTAGTGTCTCTTCCGAAAGACACGGGCAAAGTGGGGTGAACGAAATTGCCCAAGCTTCGAAACGGCGGAGGTGGAATCGAACCAACGTCCTCTCGATCGACAGGCGGGTGCTCTAACCATTAGACCACCGCGCTCCCCACTACTACACAAGCCTATTACACTACTACTACACAAGCCTATGACACTACTACTACACAAGCCTACTAACTTTGTGACTGCGACCAGTCTCGCACCCTGGACGGTTCCGGTACGGTTGTTGTAACAGGATCGGGCAAAAAGAGACGGCCGTTTAGCAAAGGCGCAACGCCGTGACATAACCGGAGCAAATGGCACAGACAGTTTAACAATCTCTGTTTTATGATTACACAGTGAGCAGCCAGACGTACACATTAGTCACACCTGTCGTAGTCAGCCTATGATATTATCACGGCCTGCATCCTGATTAGTCATATAATAGTTTCACAAGTCGCTGTATAGATTCGCTGTATAGACATCACGAATTACTACATTATATCAGACATGATTATCTGTGGAATACACTAAAGCCACTGGGTATGCAGACAGATGCACCGCTTTTGGTGTGGTTGGCTTGGCACGAACGCGATAAAATTTCACACGCCCTGCCAAAAACGATGGCCAATTACGCGCAGAAAAAGTAGCCCAGAGCCCTATTTCTTTACATCTGTCTGGCTTTGCTTCTACAGTGCATTGTCTGAGGCCAACAAAGCGTGCGGTTGCGTGTTTTTCATCGCCTCTACATGCGTTTTTCGATTGCTGAACATTATGTCATGACCACATGTTTTGCGTCCAGACAGCAACGTCTGTTCTTTTAAGGCACGACAACTGGGCGTATTCCGGCTAATCGAAGCGACTGACTGTATAATCTTCGTTTTTAAAAGATGTTATATGTATGCCGAACCAGTACTAAAAAGGGATGCAGTCGTCATTTCAATGGTCACATTAATTCCAAGGATGTTATTAATGCGTGTAGCAGTGCTAATAGTCATAAGGTCAGCCAATAATTGCGTCATTGTGATATCATCTCGACACCTGCGTCTTATTAAGGATATCAGCAGTGAGGCATGTAACAAAGTCGTGGTTCCGCTCTATCCACGATATCAAAGTCGAGTATCTGCGACTTGCCAATGTCCAAGTAGTCTAACGTTTAAAGGTACACCATCTTATCATCTTGAATCAAGTTCCCCCAGGGTGCACTGCATGATGTTTTTTAAATAGTGTTGTGTCGTACGATGTGACCAATCCAGGACGGTTATCTCTATATGTGTATAACATGAACTATACACAACATTCGGGGCGAAACATTCAAATGAAACATATAACGGTCAAATTTAATTTAACAACAGTTTTGGGCGGTCAATGTGGTAGAATATATACATTTAATAACATGATTTTACAATACAAACCGAATAGATTGTGTATCTTTAAAAGCGCGCCACGTCTTACTTTAGTTCGACCTGTCGTGGCTTGTCTGTATATCAAATACTCAGCCGTGCGGTGGATGATCGCGGTCAGGTCACCGCGTTCTCTGTATTACCGCTGTCCGTCAACACATACTGGTTTGTACAGATGAATGAACTGGGTCAATTAGGACCGACAGAAGTCCAACTTCTAACAGCAGCAAGCGAGTCTTAGGCCGTGTTCACATACAACGTTAATCCGCATTAGGATGCGGATCCCAATTCGGGTAGCGCAATGTGAACATCCTTAATCGGCATTAAGATACCCGAATTTTAATGCGGGAAAACGGGTGAATCAGGATCCGGATTAGCCAATGTGAACGCTCCGTTTGCCTTGATTCGGCGATGGCGGCGCTGCTGCATGACAGAGGGCCGTAGTCTCGCGATGTATGAGTGCATATGACCCGCACACCACGCCCTCTGGTGCACTAATTCGGTTGGCGGTTTAATCCGGCTTAACTCGGTGTATGTAAATAGAGCCAAATTAGTTGATCCGCATCGGAATTCGACTGAAAATTAGATGTGAACACGACCTTACTCTGCCGACCCACGTATAACAGTTGGTGACAGAACCCGTGTTGAAATGTATGGCAATACATAATATAACAATGTATTTAAAACTGCTTCCTCGATTGATTTAGCCTATCGCAAATCCAGTTCATTGGTGGCTAAGTATGTAGGGTGTGAATAGTTTATGCAACATCCGCAGTCGATTTAATAAAAAATGCCTTTTTTTTCAGATCATCGAAATAATTGATTTTAGTCATTATATCTGGTAAGGATCAAAATAGTGGATATCCAAAAGGGTAAATTCTGTGTGGGTCAATGTTGATCATGGGCATGACTTCCATCCTCTTGCCGATCACGTGATATAGTTACGAAATTTCACCAAAGAACAAAATCTTTTATTTTCACTACATTAAATGCTTGAACAAGCATTAACCAATTTAATAGTTTGTCTGATGATTACACAAAAGCTGCATACAAAAGTTGCACAAACGAGCTAGCATGTTGTAGTGGATACTAGCTAAGTTTGGTTTTTCGCAAACTTCATTTGAAATTAGACTAAAAAATCGAATTGATTAAGCACCTTTAAATAAAAGGTGCCTCTTCTGAGACTTGGAGAATGTGATATCTTTGATCGGGCGATATTGAAGTGTACGTTACTTTTGAAACAGATGTGAAGCGTAGGACGGTAAGCGTTTCCTTTGAAGTCGATTGACAGGCGGAAGTTGGTGACACGACTCACTGAGCGTGCACACCCAAGCTGCTGGAACACACGTTCCACCTTGTCACCTCCACTGAAGAATAAATCGGCGAACTTCTATGTCGTGACTACTGTTTTTATATTTTCTAACGAAATGAGTTATTACCATACGTCCTTGGTCAAGATCAAGAATAACTTTCATAAGGCAATGGCTTCCTTGTCCGCTTATCATCTTTGGGTGGTAATTTAGTTAAATCTTGTCAAAGTTGATATTTACCCTGATATGTACCCATCATTGTGTTACTGTTAATAATTAATCCTGATATTAACTGGCTATTTGGTAGTGGTGTGTAGGAAATTGCATCGTCGTTCAGGCTGTCTTGTAGTGCAACGTCGTTCAGGGTGTCTCTTAGTGCAACGTCGGTCAGGCTGTCTCGTAGTGCAACGTCGTTTAGGCTGTCTCGTAGTGCAACGTCGTTCAGGCTGTCTCGTAGTGCGACGTCGTTCAGGCTGTCTCGTAGTGCAACGTCGTTCAGGCTGTCTCGTAGTGCAACGTCGTTCAGGCTGTCTCGTAGTGCAACGTCGTTCAGGCTGTCTCGTAGTGCAACGTCGTTCAGGCTGTCTCGTAGTGCAACGTCGTTCAGGCTGTCTCGTAGTGCAACGTCGTTCAAGCTGTCTCGTAGTGCAACGTCGTTCAGGCTGTCTCGTAGTGCAACGTCGTTCATGCGGTCTCGTAGTGCAACGTCGTTCAGGCTGTCTCGTAGTGCAACGTCGTTCAGGCTGTCTCGTAGTGCAACGTCGTTCAGGCTGTCTCGTAGTGCGACGTCGTTCAGGCTGTCTCGTAGTGCGACGTCGTTCATGCGGTCTCGTAGTGCAACGTCGTTCAGGCTGTCTCGTAGTGCAACGTCGTTCAGGCTGTCTCGTAGTGCAACGTCGTTCAGGCTGTCTCGTAGTGCAACGTCGTTCAGGCTGTCTCGTAGTGCAACGTCGTTCAGGCTGTCTCGTAGTGCAACGTCGTTCAGGCTGTCTCGTAGTGCGAAGTCGTTCAGGCTGTCTCGTAGTGTGACGTCGTTCAGGCTGTCTCGTAGTGCAACGTCGTTCAGGCGGTCTTGTAGTGCAATGTCGTTCAGGCTGTCTCGTAGTGCGACGTCGTTCAGGCTGTCTCGTAGTGCGAAGTCGTTCAGGCTGTCTCGTAGTGTGACGTCGTTCAGGCTGTCTCGTAGTGCAACGTCGTTCAGGCGGTCTTGTAGTGCAATGTCGTTCAGGCTGTCTCGTAGTGCAACGTCGTTCAGGCTGTCTCGTAGTGCGAAGTCGTTCAGGCTGTCTCGTAGTGTGACGTCGTTCAGGCTGTCTCGTAGTGCAACGTCGTTCAGGCGGTCTCGTAGTGCAACGTCGGTCAGGCTGTCTCGTAGTGCGACGTCGTTCAGGCTGTCTCGTAGTGCAACGTCGTTCATGCGGTCTCGTAGTGCGACGTCGTTCAGGCTGTCTCGTAGTGCAACGTCGTTCAGGCTGTCTCGTAGTGCGAAGTCGTTCAGGCTGTCTCGTAGTGTGACGTCGTTCAGGCTGTCTCGTAGTGCAACGTCGTTCAGGCGGTCTTGTAGTGCAATGTCGTTCAGGCTGTCTCGTAGTGCGAAGTCGTTCAGGCTGTCTCGTAGTGCGACGTCGTTCAGGCTGTCTCGTAGTGCAACGTCGTTCAGGCGGTCTC